>BQNB010027204.1:0-57844 GCA_026074375.1 Tanacetum coccineum | reverse complement strand
GGGTTGTAATCGAATTATGCTTTAATTATGAAATGAAAAGCTTGTTTTGAATTCTCTCGCTTAATTATCTATATATTGTTATTTATTTGTCTTGGCAAACGTGTTATAATTAAATTTACTTCATAGCATGTATTAATTTATCATTGCCGATGTCGTATAATCATTTTAAAAATCTCACTATGGGTTGTGTCTTGTGATGTAGAACAATGACAAACACTCGTTCTGGAATGACCCACGCCGCAATTGAAGAAATGATCAATCAACGTGTGAACGCAGCTCTAGAAGCTCATCAAGTTAACCAAAATCTTGAACTTGGGAACAACCATGGAAATGAAAATGGAAACGGGAATGGTAATGGAAATGGTAATGGGAATGACAATGGAAATGGTAATGGAAATGGTAATGGTAATGACAATGGAAATGGTAATGGAAATGGAAATGGAAATGGAAACAATGGAGGTGACAACGGTGACGGTAATGAGAACCCCAATGTGAATGGAAGAGGCGATAGGTTGGTTGCTCGTGAATGTACTTACCAGGATTTCATGAAGTGTCAACCAACGAGTTTTAAAGGAACTGAAGGAGTGGTTGGTCTGATAAGGTGGAGTGAGAAGATGGAGACTGTGTTTCACATCAGCAACTGTCCGGAGAAATATCAAGTGAAGTATGCAACTTGTACCTTGCTCGACAGTGCACTAACCTGGTGGAACTCTCACAAGAGAACCATCGGAACTGATGCTGCATACGCTTTGTCATGGAGAGAGCTGATGAAACTGATGACTGAAGTGTATTGCCCGAGAAATGAGATCCAAAAGATGGAAACCGAGTTGTGGAATCTGTCGGTGAAAAACAATGACATCGCTAGTTACACTCAGAGGTTCCAGGAACTCACCATGATGTGCACCAAAATGGTTCCCGAGGAGGAAGATCGGGTGGAGAAATTCATTGGAGGTCTTCCTGATAACATCCAAGGAAATGTGATTGCTGCAGAACCTACAAGACTACAAGATGCTGTTCGAATTGCCAACAACTTGATGGATCAAAAGTTGAAGGGTTATGCTGTGAGAAATGCAGAGAACAAGAGAAGATTGGACAACAACTATGGAAACAACCGTGGGCAACAACCACCCCACAAACGACAGAATACTGGAGGACAAAATGTTGCTAGAGCCTATGTGGCTGGTAACAATGAGGAGAGGAAATATGAAGGTACCTTGCCTCTTTACAACAAGTGTAAGCTTCATCATGTAGGCCCTTGCACCACAAGATGTGGGAAGTGCAATATGTGAAAGCCACAGGGTTGGTACATTTGGCCAAGAAATTGCAGATTTGCAAATCCACAACACCCCACTCAGAGAGGCCAAATAGTGAATCAGAAGGTTGTGACTGTTTTGAGTGTGGAGCACCAAGGGCATTACCGGAATGATGCCCAAGATCAGAACCAAAACCGTGAAGACAAAGCAAGATTCCTGATGCAAGCGGCAGAGCAGATGCACTAGGAGGAGGTGACGCAAACCTCGGGCTCTCAACACTGTCATGGGTACGTACCTTCTCAATCGAGTCATCATGCTTATGCTGTTATTTGATTCTGCGCCGATAGAAGTTTCGTTCAAATACTTTTAGTGCATTGCTAGACTTACACACCCTAAGAGCTCCTATGCCTAGACGTTAGTTTGACTCTTCGAACTAGCTGACGAAAGGACTTCAGAAACAACACTTGAGTTATGGGCTGTACATTAGGATCGATTAGGACATCATTTAATATCGATCCTGAATGCCAATAGAGTGGGAGAGGTTTTGACGTTTATACATCGGCAATGGATTGGTATAGCAAAGAAATTCATAGCAGTGATTTGTCTGTGACGAGAAGATAGTGCGTATCCTTATGGAAAAGAATTCTGATCGTTCAAGGAGACCAAAGAGTGCCAAGGAGAAGAGACATCAAAGTTGAGCATTATATCATGTGTAAAGGCTCATAAGTATAATAAGAGAGTTGTCTACTATTTCTGGCACAGGTTACGGTAAGGAGACAAAGACAAGTCGGAAGAGAAACGACTGAAGACGTGCCGACTATGTACTGGACTTTCCAGAAGTTTTTCCATAATACTACCTGGACTACCACCCCCACACAGTCCGAATTACGCAAATTGACTTGGTCCAAGTTGCTTGCACCTGTAAGTCGAGCCCCGTATATGTACACCGGTCGGATATGGAAGAACTGTCTACTCAACTACAAGAACTTTTCTGACAAGGGATTTTATAAGGCCCAGTTCCTCACCATAGGGAGCTTCCGGTTTATGTTTGTCAAAAAGAAAGACGGCTCCCTTCTCCGAATGTTGAACATTATCAGGAACTTAACAAGCATACTGTAAGAATCGATACCCACTTCCCAAGACTCGACGCTTGTTTGATCAATTGCAAGTATCAAGTGTATACTCAAGATCGAATAGAGTGTCCGGTATACCACCAGCTCAGAGTTCGTGATGAGGATAATCCAAGACGGCATTTAGAACGTCGCTATGGTCATTTACGTAGTTCCCAAGTGATGCCATCGGGTTGACTAAGCGGCGCCGGCAGTCGTTCATGGATTATGCTGAACCTGGTATGTAGACCAGTACCTAAATAAATTGTGATCGTGTTCATCGATACATCTTAATCCTACTCTAAACCAAGGAAGAACAAGATGTTAGCATCTTAAGACAAATTTTGGATAGCTCAATAAGGAAGAATTATACGCCAGTTTTCAAAGTATGAGACTTTTTGGCTATCGATAGTGACAATTTCTTGGACACTTGAATTGATAGTCAAAGCATTCACGTTGATCCGCGAAGATTGAAGTCAATCAAGGATTTAGAATCACCCAACCTCCAACAGAAAATTCGCACAATTTCTAGTCTCCGCCGTTACTACCGACGGTTTATCGAAGGATTCTCCATGATAATCCCAAGCCTATGACGAACTACTCGAGAAAAATGTAAAGTGTTAATTGGGTGAAAAGAGGAAACTGCTTTCCAGACATTTGAAACAAAAGTTGTGTAGTGCACCTATCTTGGCAATGGCCTGAAGTAAGAGAAAGACTCCGTAGTATACTGTGATGCGTCCTCATAAGGGATTAGGCGCATTGTGAATGCAGAAAGAGTAAGGTTATAGCTTATGCATCCCGCCAGCGTCAAAATCCATGAGAAGAACTTACACTACTATAGTTGCACGATTGGAATTGGGAGCTGTGAGTGTTCTGCTCTCAAGAGTGGGACATACTTTACGGCATAAAGTTTGTTTTGACCACTGATCATACAAGAGTTTGCAACATAAATTCTGATCAGAAAGAGTTGAATATTGAGACAACGTAGTGGTTAGAGCTACTAAGTGACTATGACGCGAGTTACGTTACCACCCGAGAAAGGGCGAATGTATGTGGCTGATGCGTTTACGCCAGAAGTGTAGACCTAAGCCACTGCGAGTTCGAGCTTGGTTAAAACAATCGTTTGAATCTCCTACACGGATCTGAATGCGCAGGTGGAGGCTAGAAAACGAAGGAGAATTAACTGGAGAGAAATTTGCGTTGGCATATTAAGAAGCGGGAGCCACGTGGCTATGTAACCCATTGTTGAAGAATAGAAGTTGGATACCATGTTTTGGTAACTGAGACTTTGATTTATGCACGAGAGTCGCATAATCAAAGGTATTCAATCACCCTGGATCAGACAAGATGTATCCAAGATTTGAAGAAGCTTTACTGGTGGCCCAACATGAAAGCAGAATTGCCACATATGTAAGTGTATGAGACATTGCGCAAAGGTTAAAGCAGAATACCAAAAACCATCAGTCTATTAGTTACAGACCACAAAACCCTGAATTGAAATGGGGAAACATAACTATGGACTTCGGTGACAAAGGCAACCAAAATACGGCAGAAGTGGGCAAGATATTATTTGGGTTATAGTTCGATCGACTCACTAAGTCTGCTCATTTTCTGCCAGCAAAGGAGAATGACTCAATGGAGAACTGACCACAGCAATAATTGAGAAGAATTGTTGTCGAGACATGTAGTCCTGTTTTCGATCATCTCTGATCGTGAATGGTAGTTTTCGTGTCCAATTCTGGCAATCTCTTCAAGAAGCTTTTGAATGCAATTAGATATGAGTACAGCAATCACCCCAAAACATATGGAGTCAAAAGTGAGAGGACTATCCAAACAAATGAAGACATGCTCCGAGCATGTGGAGTTTAGATTTCGGAAGGGATGGGAACTGACACTTACCCTTCCAATAGAATTTCCTACAAACAAACAGTCAATCATAACAAGAAATAAGGGCAGTCGACCTTTGTGAGAGGCGTAGTATGGTCGCAAATTCCATCACCTGTCTGTTGGGCTAGGTGGGTGACGCTCAGCACTTACTAGACCAGAAAATTGTTCGTGAGACAACAGAGAAGAGTTATCCAAATCAAGCTCGAGTCTGCAAGCTCAGAGATCGACAAAAGTGCTAATGCTGATAAGAGATCGTAAGCCTTAGAGTTTTCAGGTGGGGATAGAGTTTATGTTGAAAGTATTCGCCCTTGAAAGGGTGTAATACTTTGTGCGGCAAACGGTGAAAGCTGACCCACGTTATATTGGGACCTTTTAAAATTCTCGCCAAGGTAGGGAAAACGTTAGCATAACGGCTAGAATTACCAGAGAAACTGAGTCGTGTTCATAGTACCTTTCACGTCTCGAACCTTAAGAAGTGCTTATCTGACGAACCGCTTCAGAGTCCTATTGGACTAAATCTACATTGATGAAAAGTTCCATTTCACAAGGAAATAAGGAATGTAAGGAAGATAAAGTGAGGAAATAAGAGAACAACAAGATAAACTCAGATAACATAGGCAGAAAAGTAGCAATACTAAAATGGTAAGTATGACAAAATGTGTTGGTTAGGGTAATTGTAAAGTTCAAAAAAAGGAAAGATAAATAAATCAAAAAACAATGGAAGATTAGTATAAGATAGTCACAATATAAGTAAAAAAAAAGTACAGTAAAACTACAGCAAAAAAGAGAAGCCAAAAACTTTAAAGTATTAAAATAATGATTAAAATAATCAAAATCACCCCAAAAAGCATAACGGCCACGAAATTAGGAGAACTAAGTAAGGTATTAAAAACAGATGACCGCTAGTAAAGATCATCACGTATAACAACAATGTAAAATATAAAGAAGAGCACACCCCCATATCACATACCCTCCCCGCAGAGGAATAAAAACAAAAGATTTAAGGAAAGCCACGAAGTGACGAACCAATGAGAAAAAGGCCCGCGAAGTCACTCGTTTGAGAAGCAAAGTCTGCATTCCAATAGTGAAGGTACCCCAGTTGGAAATCAAAAGAGGACCTGAGTATACTGGAACGCGAATGACCAAAGCAGAAGAAGTACCCCACCACTGTTCCGCTACGACAGTATCCGCAACACAATCTACATCCTTAGCATTGAGGACAAAGCTTTTGCCTAGACGGTGAAGGATGTCACACCCGCTGTAAATCTCCGTTAGTATTACCGACCCACATCCGACAATCTACTTTAAATTTTAGTCTGTTACTTTTAAATTTGGCAATTTACCGAGGAATTAGAACTGCGTAAAAACTGAGAAAACTCACCGGGACGCGGTTCGCGGCATCGGTTAAAAATTATATTAGGCAATAAATTAGTTATATAAGCTTCCTGTAGTGTTTCGAGATTATTAATCAGCTTCCGATATTAATTTAAGGCTTATCGCTTTAAAATGCGTTTTTTGCATTTTTGACGCAACCGTAACCCCGGAAACAAAAAATCTTTTCTGTAAACACAAGTGTATCGACAATATTATACGCAAAGCATAAAAATTTCGTTCACCCTATTCCAATACATATAAATAAGTATAAATCGAAGCCAAAATAACTCTTAGTAACTATGAATTTAAATCATCTTTAAACCACTAACTCCATAATTTGAAAATTTTTGCATATTAGTGTAAGAAAAGAAGATATTTTGAATCCAATGCAACATGCATGCATGCAAAACTCTTACACATCATGGAGTTTACATACACACATCTACATACTTGAATTAAGTAAACTTTGAACCATGTCTAAATTACTGTGAACCATGGCAAAAAAATTGAACCATAAGACCTTGTGAACCACTCTTGGCCGATACCACCCAACAACACTCACTCTTGGTTTTTGGGGGGGAGGGGTTGTGGTTGTCATCTTTGCCACATTTGAACCTTAAAACCCTAACATTTGGACTATAAATAGAACACTATACCACAACTTAGGGTTTTCATCTCATTTGCAAGCCACCAACAAAAGTCTTTCTTCCCTCCCCTTGCTCCCCATCTCACGGCACACTATTCACCAACATAAACCATCCATAACTTTTGATTTCTAGCAAGATCCAAGTATTCTAAACTCATTCCTAGTTATATCTAAGGTAGATCCAAGTGTTGTTTGGTTGTTTTTCAAGAGTTTTCAAGAATCATAAAATTTAGGGATTCAAGTTTTAATAGGTTTTTGCAAGATCTAGTGTCTACATCATTTTACTCACTTTCTTGTGTATTGTCTTGACCCATCTTGTTCTATTTTGATGTTATTAGAACACATGCATAGATCTATGTTTACATCTAAAGATACCAGGTGTTTTTAGTGATGTTTTTACAAAAGAAACTACAAATTATTTTGTTCATATTAAAATTTGTTGAAAGTATAATGGCAAAAGCTTATGTTTATGTTTTAGAATAGTGTTCATGGTGAGGTTTGAGAGTGGAGAGAGTGTGCACACAATATATATTAGTAGTAGGTTTTAAGGTTAGTTTTATGTGTTGGATATAGCGGAAAATAAAGTAGAACTAGACTAGGCACTCAATAGCATGTTGGTTGATTTTTGGTTCACATTTATCGGCAATACTATACTTGTCTGTCCCGATATCGTTTTGAGGTTTGAAGTCGACTTAGAAATTTTTTCATTAGTTGTTAAAAAGAAGTTTTATCGAAGAGCTCGCGGTTCAAATAGATAATGTTTTCATATATCGCAATATAAATCGGACTTAAAACGGCCAAGTTATGACCAAATAAAACTTGAAACATTTTTTCGGCGAATTGGGAAAAATGCAAAGACCAGATCACAACTAAAACGGGCGATTCGGATTCCCTTACGGGTCCGAATCGTCCAAAGGTATAGTAAACACAAAAGTTGATCCGAAATAGATATTGTACTATAACATAGCGACCGCTAAGCCTGAAAGTCAATAACGAGGAAGCGACATTTTTACACAAAGTCGGAAAAATAGGTTATTTAATGAAAAGCACTAAAAATAGTGGCTGTATTGGGGATGTAAAAAAGGTGTCTTTCGCGGCACTTTCGAGACCGAGATTTGGATGTTTTAAATGCAAGCTAAACATATAGAATTAGTTAGGTAGTGAGTTAGATAATTAGTTAGAACATCTAGAAATGTTATGAAAGGATATTTTGAGATGCCGAGCTTAATAAAATGTAGGATTATTAAAAATAGTACGAAACGGACATTTAGGCGATTTAAACCTAAGGACCGTCAGGCGATTTAGAAATTTGATAAGCGATTTGTAAGATAATGAAACTTAAGAAAATAGGGTACGCTATTAACGTTAAACTAAAAAGTTATTCCCTAAAAATGAAATTTTACTAAAAATAGTAATTTTTCACAAGTGGTCGGTATTTAACTAAAGACGTTAGAAAAGTTCAAAGTCTTTTATACTAAAACGCAACACGACTTGGATGCATTTTAATGATTAACATGGATGCTTTACTTGCTTCTTTGATAAATTGCTAAGTCATGACCCGTACTACTCTAGGTCGCGGCTAGACTATATTCTTCATCATCTTTTTGATTATCGCTAACCCTGGACTAAGGTGAGTTCATAGCCCCACAATTTACTGATTTCTACAAGCTTTGATACAGATTGGGGTGAGAAACATTGTTTTGCTTTTAAACTGGACACAGAGATCTTTACGGCATTTTTACTCGTTTTATGTGTTGCCCTAAGTAGGCTTACAAACCAACCTTCTGCCAACTTAATCATGAGAACTGTTAGTTCTCCGACGAAGGACCGGTTAGGAGCGCGAGTGAATAGATAGATCTGATTGGGACAATTATCCCTATCCGCTTTGGTTCCACTTAACGAAGATCAAACGGATATAGTCATGTCGATCAAACTTTAGGTGTCTTTGGTTGGCCACCAACCATAGGGCAGGAATTCTTTTGCACAGGATGTAACATTCTCAGTTGACTTATTAGCTTCGTGTCATAGCTTAGTGCAACAATAATACTTTATGAGATTGCTGTATATTGAGTTTATAGATGGTCACATACGTTTTGAAATCTTGTGGTCCCACTCTTGTATCAGCTTAAACCTATGAATTCACCAACCATTATGTTGATGTGCTTTAAACAATGTTTTCTCAGGGCTTAACTGGGATGATTCTTTGATGCTAATGTGGATGCTATGTGCATATTTGACTTCGCAAATATCAAGACTTATCTTTTATTTTACTCGTTATTTATCAAACTCTGGTTATGCTTTACCTAACCTTTTAACTAATCATTATGGGCTGTAAAACTTAAACCTATTTTGTGTTATCAACGAGTAAACTTTTTCAAACGACCATGATTAGTGGTCGTGTCTAAATTGCTTTGTGATCAGGATTGTTATGGACGTCTCGCCCTCGACTCGTTATTCCGTCTAGGCACAGTTTGTGGGGTGTTGACATATATTTTTCCAAGCTAAAAATTTATAAAACTAAAATACCGTATTTTACTTAAAAACAGCAAACACCGAGGAGAGGTTATACCCGTTCGTGTGTATAGCAGTAGCTTTAGGTAAGTCTAGGTCCTTCCCAAGAATTAAAGTTATTCATAGTTTGCGTAATTAAGGTGCAAGCTAAGATGATTGTACTCGAATCAAATAACCATAACGAGCATAAATAGAATATTGTAAAGAAACAATGAAGAAGATGAGACCAGAAAAAACTGTTAAAAGCAGAGTGTTTGTTATTAGAGGCAATGAGTTCACTAAGAAAAATGGGATAAACGTTTTGGAATAGTTTATATAAGTTTTATGAAAATACATTTTTTTTTTATAGTTATCACAAGTTTATAAATCCTATTCGGTCCTTTAAATATAACTAGTGAGATTATATCGATTAATAACCAACAAATCCTTCATCCTTTAATAATTTTTATAACCAATATAATATAAGATTGATTGGAAGATCACATGTCTAGAAGAAACCTTTTGCGGGCTATACTTTCAAAATAAAAAATGATTTACCAATTTAATAAACTCATATCCAAACGCTCTATATCAAAGATCACATATTGCCTAAACAAACATAAAATGACTACTCCATAATCAAAAAGACGAGGATCATAAAAATCATATAAATTCCAAAAAACTTCATATTAAAAGAGTTATAGAAATCATACCAAATGATTACAAGTTCAATGATTCGATACTTAATTTCCCAAACAAAAACTATACAATAACACACAAGATAACTATTCAATCGATCCGAACCCTATAAGTATTTATCACGACTCTTAAAATTCATAATTGATTGGTGATGGATATGATGAGGATTTGTTGTATAACTGTGAGTAAGAGCTATCTCAAATGTCTAAAAAATCCTCTCTCTATTATATAGGCTGGAGCGAAGGGAAAAGAGTACGGGCGCACTTTAGTAAAAGTGCAGCTTATCTTGGGAGTTAATGCACTCAACAATATAATTCTATTTAATTCTCATAAACTCGATAGGAACTGCGGCACACATATGAGGAAGACCGACGCACTTTGTGATGGTGCAAAGTGCGGCGCACTATATAAATTATGCGGCGTACTTCGTTAGTTTCTTGGATCTTTCTCTTGTAAATTATATGTGTGATGATATGTATAAGAAAATTTTTTCGTCCCAATCCCAATAGGAGTAGTTATAGCTAGAGAAACTTAGGGACCAAGTGTTGGGGATGATTATGTGGATGTAGATTTGGCTAAGTTCTTGATTAATTAGATGTATGTGGATGGATTTTGGACCAGATTCGTGAATTAAATGAATCTTCATAAAGTATGTTGTACTCATTTGCAAAACCAGCTGTTTTGGTAATATCTCAGTAGTTGGGCTCCTTCAAGGTTGTAGATAATTGAATTCTCTTTCCGTGGCCACTTTAATCAACTCAATCCGGGTTCGTATGCTCCAATTATGGCCAAAACAGTGGACATGTGTCGGGAGATCTTTATCTTGAGTTTATTTCTTCGTTTAAGCTTCTTATCTTTGTGTATTCTTTCGTTTTCTTCCACGACACATACCTAGAACATATAATAACAAATATACTTGATTAAGTACCAAAAGTTCATGAGAAATGATCAAATAAATGCAAATAACGCCGCCGAAAACATGCATAATTTAGGCGTTATCAAATTCCTCCACACTTAGCTATTGCTTACCCTCAAGCAATTAAAGCGAAAAAACAAGATCATTTATCGTGACGTGGAGAAAAAATAATTTAGCATTAACAAGTGTTTAACAGTTTTATAACTTTTCAGGCATAGACATATAACAGAGCACCTCACATAGGGAAAGTGTTTGTTTTTGAATTCACACGAGTCACTCAGATAGGGTTTTATATTTGTGAAGTCACTCAATTGCACAGACATAATCTAGGTCGCTACCATATGTTTGTACTAGACACATAAACATGCCTGTTGCGGCGTGAGCACCTAGACAGAAATCTCAAAGAGGCAAAATGTGATATTGATGAGGGTGGATAGCAGATACTTGATTCCATGTGCCAAAACTTTGCCTTATACTTCGAACTTTTATTATTATTTTTTCTCTTTTTTTTTCTTTTCCCTTTTTTTTAATTCCAGATAATGTGATAACTAAGGCTGGCACAAAACTTCTTCTTCATCGATCATATTTTTCTTGCTCTTGGGATACTTTGGGGATCTCAACACTAAAAGCGAGTGCTGCAGATACATGATTGCATAGGGATTTATTTCACCTTTTATCATACGACTTTGTTTATAAATTAACCTCACTGTGGTCTAGTAAATGATGATCAAGCACAAGTTCTGGAGCTTACTAAATTACCGGCCCACTCATATAACTTTATACCAGTATTAATGTTCCAGAAAAGGCGACAAAGACCATACGTACACATCCGTAACGACGGAATAGATACATATGACTGCATTCAAACCCTAACTCGAACAAGCTAAAGGCAAAAATTATCTTGGGTATCAAAGATGGATACCCGAATTCCTTAAGATCTAGAGGCGAACCTTACAATTTAAGTGGGTTGATTTTGTGCTAGTTAAAATGTCAATCCGGTTGGATTTGCCTTACTAAGCGTATGCATTTTTAATTTTGAAAGGAAAGTATATATTAATTTTTTAATTTTCCAGAAAATATCAGTAGAAAGTTTGAAAATTTCTGCAGGGCAAACATAGAGGGACAAGATTAATTTTTCCTATTTGCTACATCTCCACACTTAAGTTGAACATTGCCCTCAATGTGAGAACTAATAAATATAGAAAATAGGGAAAATTAAGGGAAAACGGTACTTCCCGGGGCATAGAGAGATATAGCTGCATTGGAGCTATCCTTGAGTGATTCCATTACGTTCTTTTTTTAAGTTTTGTGAGGAGCGAGAGCTCCTCCACACTTAAGTAGAGCATTATGCGTAAAATTGAAACTTCTCGGGGCTCATAAGTGCTTGGCTGGATTATGAAGGATATGACACGAAACGAAGCGCCAAGCATGTGTATTCTACCACATATAATATAATACTCCAATTATATAAGTCTCCAAGTGTAAAATGCCAACCACCAATCTAAGCTCCACCTGTTTTATTTAATCTGCATAATAAACACAACTACAAGAAAAACATTAAATACAAAAGCGCACTTTCGTAGGCACCACGGTTGCATTTAGCGCATGCAACAAGCCTTTAAACCCCTCGGTGTCCCGAGTGGACGAGTTATAGTCTCGTGAGGGTTTCCAGCGAACACACCCACAAAGTTCGATAAATTTCTTTTTGGATGCAGAAATCGAGATACGCGACACACCGGCCGAATGCGTGACATACTTAAAAACTGCAAAGTTTTTTTGTTATATATATATTTTAGTTTTTTATAGGTTTATTATTATTTACTATTACTACTATTATTATTACTATACTTAACTCGATTTAAGATTCCTTAATGATACGGTTTAAGTGGGAATGATCCACTCTTAAAGCTTGAGGATATGGTATTTTTGGAATATATTCACGGAATGGATATTCTTTTGTTTTTACCACATGATAGCCTTTTTTTGTTGTCTTAATAGGTTTATTATTTTATTTTATTGTTAACGATGATAGAAGGTGGTGGATCTTTTAGATTTTTCAGAGAATAATCGGACTTTTCACTCCTGGTGAATACGGCATTCACATGCTCGGTGTGAGCTTGAGGAAGAGGTTATGGCTCAGTCCAATCAGTTTGTTCTAAAGATATGTTTTGAGATTTCGACCACACATCTATTTTTATTTCCATATTTTTAATTTTAGTTTGGAAATTCTTTTCATTTTGCTTCATCTTTAAAATCATATTGTTAACATTGTTTTTGAAAAACATATTTGTAATTCTTTGATCATCCATGAATTTAGTCATTAATCTTTCGAAATCTGTTTTAGATTGAGGTTCTTGGTTGATAGGTTTAGACTTTTTGCTAGGTAAAACACCGGTGGTTTTACCATCGTCTCGATCAAAAAGTTTATCATGAATGGTTCTCATGATACGGATACATCTTTTGAAATCTTCGAGATCATTTTTCATATCATTGTTTAATTTTGAGAGCGATTTTCGGATTCATTAGATCATGACTGGGATCGATAGGGAGAAGAATTATGAGATCTTGGTTTTGATAATCTTCAGATTGGATGATGTAATTTGCTTCCTGGACGTTTCACACATGGCGTTTCATCGTTTCAGGGTAGGTTTTTAGAAGCGTTTCCCTCTCTAAGCTCGTTGTATTTGTTACGTATATCTTGCAATTTTTATTTAAGCTTATAATTTAAGAATCCAGAGCCTTCAAGTTTTCATAAATCAAGAATTATTAGTATTACTATCACTTCCATCGGTGAAAGAAACGGATTTTTAATGATGTTCGTTTTTAGATATAATGGGCCAATCATGTTTAAAAAGGACTTTGTCATCAAGAAATTGAAAAGCTTGATTTGGAGTTTTGAAGCGGAAGATTCCTCAGCAGTTATGTCTAGGATTCCTTGAGTGGGTTTGTCTAGACCATGATAGTATATTTGAATACTAGTTCTTTGGTCAGACGTGCCTGGCATTTTGAAGCATGTTCTTGAGTATGTAACCAAGCGGTCAGTTAGACTTTACATACGAGTTGACGAAGAAATTTTGATTTCAAGGTTAAAAGACGGTTAAAATAACGAAGGTGTTGGGAAGAATCTGTTCTATTTAAAAGCTTTTCTTATTTGTTCCCACGTTTTTTATAGACGCTTCATTAAGTTTGTTTTAAACAGGTTTAGCTTTATCGCACAAGGAAATGGGAAACATCAAAAGCTTGATAGATTCGCTTTGAGTTTCACCGTATCTGAACATGTTGCATATTATTGCGAGATATCACGATGTGGTTCATAGCGGATCGGCCGCAGATAACCATCGAATTTATTTTCGCAAAACATTTTCAATTGGGTACTGTTAATAACAAAGTTGTCATCAACTTCGATTTGAACAATGGCAGAATTAGGAGTCGGTGCTACAGTCTTAGAACTTTCCCACATAGGCTGCTCATCAGGATCGAGAATTATTTGTTTGGGTTCGACATCTTCTATAGGTATATTTATAATGACAAAGTCATTAACGGAAGAATGTTGGGTTGACGATTCGATCTGAATGGATTCTTTTTGGATAATTTTAAATTTACAAGTCCTTGTTATTAAATTTTTATTTAATTTATATATTAGATTCATAAGTTGTTTTCCGAAAGATAGGGGATTTATATATACGTTAATTTCTGCAAAAGACATTTTTATATATATAGTTAAGGATAATAGGATAATATTCAAATAAAAGTATATTATTTTCATATATTTTTTATAATTATTTTTTTATAGATTTAAATATATATATATTAATTTAATTATATATAGCAAATAAGGATAAATAACTAACGATTTTTTTTTGATAGGTAGAGCGTACTTTATGAAAAGTGCGTCGGCTTTTATCGGAAATTATGATTTTTGTATAATATTTGATAAATAGATAATTACAAATACACAGGCATATAAATCAGATAAAATAAAATTCCAAATGATTATAGAAGAACCTAAGACTAAGCAGATTTGGGGGTTTTAATTTTGGTTTTTGAAATTAAGATTTCTATTTGTTGAAATTTGCGAGAAAGTGCGGGTGTTACTTTGGGTTAATGTCCGGAGTACTCCAAGGGTTTTCAAGTATAAAAACCGGCGCACAAATAGGATGTGCGGCATACTTCCTGAAGAAAAACGATTTTTGGGTTCCGTTTGCCAGAAAACGATACGGCAAGTTTGAATTTGATTTGAAAATAGTAGAAACTTAACAGGAAACAATTTAGCACCAAAAAAGCAACAAACTATAATAACTAAACAATTCCTTGGCACGGAGCCAAAAACTTGATGTGTGTTTTCCAAGCTTTAAATTTATAATACTAGAAATACTGATTTTTACTAAAAACACAACACTCGGGAAGTATACCCGTTCCTGTATAGTATAGCTTTAGGTAAGTCCAGGTCGTTCCATGGGAATTGAAGTTTTTCCAAATTGTATTAGGTGCTAGTTAAAATAGATTGTTACGATCAAATTAACCAATCTTGCATATATCGAATATTTAACTGGAAGCAATTTTTAAAAGATGATTCAATCAAAAATGATTAAGGTATGTTTGTTTAGGCAATGATCACTTAGATAATGATGTGTTTGGAATAGTGTTTAAAATAGAGTTATCACAAGTTATAAATCCTTTCGGCCTTTAAATATAACTAGTGATTATATCGGTTAATAACAACAAATCCTTTCGGCCTTTATAAGTTATTATAACCAATATATTAGATGGATTGTGTTGGTCTTAAATAATCCTTCACAACAATAAGCAAAACTTGAATAAGCTATAGATAAGCTTGATTTGAGCCGGCAATAAGAAAAGAAAGGTAGAGAGAGAAAAGAACTAGGAAAGTTAGCTTAGAGAGAGAAAGGTAAGTTACAAGTGTGTGAAAATGAACCAATACTCTTTCATTGTGTGGATGTGAGGTTTTTTTATACCCAAGCCTTTTTTTCTTAGTAGGGTATTTTGTGGGCTTGTAACTTGGGTCGGGCTTGGCATAACTTGGGCTTTGAGCCCGAAACACAAACAATATTAGATTACAATCCAAGGCCATTGAACCTGACTAGCCTATTACAATACAAGACCTAGTTTGACTTTATAAGACCGATAACATTATTGTTTGACTTAATAAAATAAAGGCTAACAATCTCCCCCAATGTTGAGGTCTCTTTCTTCAAACTCCTCTGTACCACCGATGACATTCTTATAGGAGTTTACTTTGATTTATCATTGTCTCCCCTGACGTTGAAGATATGACTTTTAACGTTTATGCTTTGCCTTGTTTTTGGTCTTGTCTTGTTTGTAATGGCTTTGTTCATTCATGCTTTGTGATCTTGATCTTGAGCCTTTATCTTTTGACTTTGAGTTCTTGAGATCGTTATTTTGCATCATCTCCTTGACTTGAATCATCTTGATTTGACTTCCTTGATCATTTTGTGCTCTTGTCCAACATGCTCATACTTGTTACATTCTTGTTTGACATATATGATCATTAGTCTAACAATCTTCCCCAATTGATGATTCTTTATTTGATTATGAGGCTCTTTGATGGTGGGGAAGTTTAGAATCAACGGTCTTGATGTTAAATGATTGACTTTGAAAGTATAAGTATGAGCATGTGGTTTATGAATCCGACTTCGCTGGAAACAAATGGAAACGGGGGGGGGCTGCAACACCAATCGTTCTAAACTCTGAAATTAAGACAGATTTGCAAATAAGATGAATATGGCTTTGTCATTCATCTTGAGTTCGGTTGCATTAACCTCCGTTTCCCGTTTTATAGTATAAATACTATACTTGTGATCAGGTAGATTCAAAGAATCTCCTTGACAGGGTTTCTAGCTCAAAGCGTAGGATGCTTTTTAAACACAGGTGTATTAGATTACATGCGTGCTAGTTCTCATTACCGGAATGTCTCAAGCAGGACAACACCTTAAGAGTGAATCAGGAAGTTACTATCTTTTCTGATAAGTCGGTCAATTCATTTACTGGACCAAAATGATATCCAATTATCACATGCTCAATTCATTATAGATATCTTGCAAGTCACTACCACTGAGCTTGTTTGATGTTGCTCAAGCATGATTTCCATCTTCACTGGGAATACTTAAGATCCCACTCGGATGTTCTGGAAGATCTCAAAGATATGCGTTAGGATATCTTTGTTACAACTTGTAAACTTTTATGGTGTTCAAACAAGTGTATTTTGGACATTTGAGTGTATTATGTGATTTATAATTGATCTCTTCTTGGCCTTTAGACTCGAATTTGTGCTACTTTTGGTTTAGGAAATCGGAATGGCTGGAGCAGACTGCCACCTATTCAATATTAACAATCTCGGAGTGAGATTTAATAGATAACGTGTGTATCTCCGTGACAAACGAGACAAGTTTCTTTTGAGGAGACTCGAATGGCTGGATACAGGTTATGCATTGCATCCACTGGGTCCTTGAGACTTTTCTTTAATATCAACAATCATCTTTGTGATTTTGATAGATTATGTATTGACCCGGTTTCTGCTTAAGGTGTAAGGAGAGTTTCTTTCTTTTCACCCTTTATCCATGCATTTCTTTTTAATTCTTCAACCCCTACAATGCTTACCATAGACGTACTATTTACCTGAACACTTGTTGTGATTGTTTCAGAGTTATCTCAAATCTTTGTCGGATTTCTTCCCTTATACTCATTCTTCTCCATTTTCACACCTAAGGGACTGCTATTTCTAACTATAGGAGTGTTCCCTTGGGTAGATCCCTCCGTTTCTGGGTTGGATGTTATAGGACTTATCATACCTAACCACCTTATGACTTCGAATCGTCGTGAAACATTAATAGTTTGTTGGGTATGAGATCGAACCATAAACCATTTTCTGACATGTTATTTAAATATCCCCCTACCATGTTGGCTCCGAGATTCGAAATTGTTTGACCTGAAGGAAAGAGTTGCACTTTAGAATATTAAAATTCTCATTATTCTATCTCATATTTTAATTACAATTTCTCCCCTTAATTAAATTAATATAAAACACTTAGTATTTGAATACCAATTGATTAAAATTTGACATGAAAAATTCATGGTAGAAAAATTATACAACGATATTGCATGAATTCGATTTCCGATAGCTCCCCTTTTAACAGGTATATGTGGGATACCAAAATTTATTATTAAAACTTGACTGGATTAAAAAATTGATATGACACCACAAAATGTATAAAGACGGAGTGAGATGCCTTCTTAGTGAAACAATGTATTTTATTAATTGACATTAAGATTCCAACATTTTTTCACAAAATGTGTTTTGCGATAATAATATTGACATTTATGAAATGTACCAACACTTTAAAAGGCTTTGTTTTAAAAAGCTCCCTCAGGAAATTGATTCACATAAAACTGACATTCTTACGTACATACAATTCTTTGAAAATTATTCGAGGAGGGAGGTTGAACACACAATTTTAAAAATACCACCATTTTATGGAAGGTTACCACAAATTATATAGTAGACTATTTTGACATTTGAAAGTCTTTTTGAAAAATTGTGTTCAAGATTTTTAAAAACACACAATAGAAGACTTCTTTTCTTTTTTAGCAGTAAGCGTTACTGAAGCGTAAATACCTATTACATCAGGATCCGAGTTATGCACTGAAATGTACATAAGTCATGAAGAAAATTTAGAAATGACATGTTTTGAAACATTTGAAACTCTTGCTCGAACTTCATTTACATGCCCATGTCGATGTTAATCAACATTTCTAGGTACGTAAATGTTATCGATTCCAAGAGACATGTCTGGAGATTTCTTTTTTGGTTATTTTTGAATTTTTTCTGATTTTTATTTTGTTTTTCTAGGTTTATATTTTTGTATTTTCTTTTTCAATTTTTTTTTAAAAAATAAAAAATAAAAAGAGAATAAAAATATTTACAACTGGATGTTTGATTGGTTCATCAGATTCAATTGCAGAACTTAGTTTCATCTGGAGTCAAACATCTCATATCGAGTCGTCTGACAAGATACTTAACCTATCTTCCGATAAGCTTTAGTAAACAAGTCATCGAACTGTATCAGCTCCGACAAGAATAATTCAACAATACCCTTTTCAACCTGTTCCTTTATGATGTGATATTTGACATCGATGTCTTGTGCGGGAATGTTGGACGGATTGCACGAGATGGCTTATGTGCCTTTGAGTCACAGTACATGACTCGTTTTTCTCACCCCTATTTATATACAATAAATACAATATAAATATAAATACACAACAAGGATCAGGATCCGCGAGACCTAAGTATACGAAAGCAGTATAGGAGTGTTCGGGTCGTTATGTACCTAACGAGGCTTGAATGGAAATCGGAATTACAGATTGTGATGATGATTGAATGACAAGATTTGGATATGAATGGGCACTAACCTAATAGGCACAAATGCCACTCAAAAATAAGCAAAGAAAATAAGCTGGAACAAGCATAAAAAGCTAGAAATAGTACAAACACTTTTAACTTTTACACTAAGACACAAATAGGCTCAAATAAGCTTAAGAGAAAACCAAATAAGCTAAAACCAACTCTAAATAAGCAATTTCAAAAAGCAATTAACTAAATTAAGACAGGAAACACTCAGCAGTACTAACAACATTACTAACAGTTTTAACTATCAGTACTAACTTAGAGTTAGTACTGCTAGCTTTAAGTTAGTACTGCTAGCTTCAACAAAACACAATGAAACAAGAAATAAGCAAATTACTGATAACATATATTTAACTTTACCTAATAGGCACTCAGGCATAAGAAAAAGCAAACTACAATAAAACTAGAATGGCAAATAAGCTAAAATAAGCTACAAATGATAAACTATTGTAAATACTTTTGAAAAGGAAAATAAGGCTTTAAATTAGGCCTTACTCCTAAAAGACTGTAAAGGAAAATGGTTTAATCTACTCTAAAAAAGCTAAGGAAATTCTGAAAAAAGAGAAGTAATAAGCTGATAAGCTAAAATTAACCACCAAGTACTAACAGTTTTAACTAACAGTACTAACTTGGAGTTAGTACGTTGGCATTTAAGTTAGTACTGCTACCTTTGGAATCCAAGAAAATGAACCAGAAGTAACTAACTGGTGTTAGTACTGCTTGTTCTAATCACCCTTTAAAGTTTATTCCAAAAATCATTTTCTTTTCATATGATTTTATAAAACCGGATTATCAATACAAAAATAAGACATTATAAGCAGACTTTAAGTTAAGTAAAAGCACTTAAATAAGCTAAATTTAATCTAACCAGTGTTACTTACAATAACAGTTTATTATTTAAATGAACTAAACAGTGTAACTAGAAATTGACACAGGACTATTTTCAAACTAACAATTAAGCAAAACAGACACTAGACATTATGATTAAGCATAAATAAGCAATTATAAGTAACAAATAAGCACTATAAGCAGTTCTGCGGTAACTAAGAGAAATAAGAGAAAGAGAGACTTACAACACCCTTGCTCAAAACAGGGTCAACTAATGAATCTACAAGCTCTAGCTTGCATAAAACAAGCTAGTAGTGTTCATAAGCCCGTCCAGAACTGGCTTATCATCCATAAAAATAAGCTGTGGTGTATTTGAGAGTGATTTTAGTGATTTTCTCTTATCTAATTAACTTCTTAGGTTCACTTAGTTAAAATAGCTTATAAACAAGCTGTATTGAGAGCTTTTGAACACAAAACAACACAATTAAGAAACTTAACACTTGGAATTGTAAATTGACTTAAAACCTCAAATTTGTATTAAAACTTGAAAGTGTTACAAAGCTAAAAGTAAAAGCTGTAAATGAGTTTTAAAAGAACTGAAAATAAGCTAAGTTATCTTAAAAATTAAAAACTAACTAGTTGCCTCAAAGGCTTACAAAAGGCTCTATTTATAGCCGAAGTCTTCTTCTCTCCGACTTCTATCTCCTCTTTCTTTTGTGTTTCTTTGTAGAGACAAAAACCAAGTGTGCTTGTTGTGTGAGGTGATTCTAAAACAAATCCCAGCCTTCAATTTCTTTTGTGCTTCTTTGGAGTCAATCATAGCCATCGAAAATACTTGGGAATGGTGAGGGATCGCCAACATGACACTTATACAGCT
The DNA here is from genome assembly GCA_026074375.1 of Tanacetum coccineum. NCBI lineage: Eukaryota > Viridiplantae > Streptophyta > Magnoliopsida > Asterales > Asteraceae > Tanacetum > Tanacetum coccineum. The sequence goes on along the minus strand of BQNB010027204.1, from coordinate 37,322 downwards.
GGGGGGGGTGGTGGGAAGATAGAGGAGTGTTGAAATGAATGATTTTTCTAGGTGTTGAGTGTTTTGCAGGGGGAGAAGGTATGGGACGGACATCCCTACTTGTACTGGGTTTTGTCTTTCGATTGGGCGAGGAAAAGAAAGATGGAGTTAAGTTTGAGTTAGTTGTGAAGTTATTGTAGTTTAGTAGTTATTAGTGGTAGTTTAGAGAGTATAGAGTAAGTTAGTGTTTAGTTACAAGTAGTTTAGTTTAGAAGTTAGAGTAGAGTTTAGTTGAGTGGAGGAGTTAGTAGTAAACTTGAAAGTAGTAGAGTTAAGTTTAGAGGTTAGTTAGTGTGAGTTTTGGGGGAGTATTCCAGGTACATAGTAACAACAAGTAGTTTTGTAGTAGTTTAGTTAGTATAGAGTATGGAGTTTTTAGTAGTAGTTTTGGAATAGTAGTTAGTTAGTGAAGTAAGTTATAGAAGTAGTTTATTGTAGTTTAGTTCAGGTTTGGTAGTTTCGTGGGTTGGAGAGGAAGGTAGTAATAATAGAGTTAAGTTAGGTTGTCACTGAGAAGTAGTTCTTTGTAATTGAGTTAGGGAGGTTAGCAGTAAGTAGTAAAGTTCAAGATGTTTAGAGTAATAGGTACAGTTAGTTTAGTAAAGAGTTGTGTAGTCAGTTAGAAGAGTAGTAGTTCATGGTAGTTGTAGTGTGTTTCTATGTTAAAGTCAAGTAAGTTCCATTGTGAGAGCTTTACTAGGTGTTTTTGTTGTGTGAGGGACTTGATAAAAGTAATCTCAGCCATTCAATCTTCTTGTGCTTCTTTTTGAGTCAATCTAGCCATCGAAATTACTTGGAAATGGTGAGGGATTGCCAACATGGCAATTATAAAGCTGGGGGGAGATAGTGGAGGAGGGGGAAATGTTTTATCCAGGGTGTTGAAGAGGTTGCAGGGTAAAAGGGTGGGAAGACACCCGTGAGTTGTATCTGGGGTTTTGTTGGGCGGGAAAAAATGGTTTTGGGCAAGTTGGCAGCTTTGGCCCCTCATCTCTTATAACTTCATTGCACACTTCGCCCTTTTATGATACAACTTTAGGGGTTTGGCAGAACTGGCCCCTAAAGTTGTACTTCAGCTGGTATGCAATTTCAGCCCTTGTCTTTTATTCTCGTAATACAACTTGAGGTTTGGCAATTTTAGTCCCTCAAGTTGTATTTTCTTCATTTGGTCGACTTTTGACTTTGACGAGGTTGACTTTCCTGTTGATTTTTTTTGACTTTGACTGACTTTGGCTTTGATTTGACTTTGTCTTTTCCATTCCGTGCTTGGTTTTGTTTGTTTTTGGCTTTCTTCTTGTCCTTTTCTTGAATATCCGTCCCTGCACAATTCAAATGCAAAACATACAAATACAATGTATTTTTGGTACGTTTTTAGTCATTTAAGTCCGTTTTTAATGGAAAATGGTATGTGTAATTAAGCACATACCAAAATCCCCCATACTAAGATATTGCCGTGTCCTCACGCAATGTTATGAAGTAAACACTCAAGAAAACTAAGAATCTCGAACCCCCTCGACTAATTACCTCGAAAAGTAGCAAAGTGTTCGTCAAGGGGAACTAAAGAATCAATAGCTTCGACAAGTCCCGTTTTCACCATTTTTTATATGTACACTAACTATCCCTAATATTTTTGGATTTTCCTTTTTCTTTTCTTAACTACCTGTTTGACTTCCTTTATTATATCAACACTGGGATCATAGAATGAGAAGCGCCCATAGAATAATCTACGGATGTCCTGACGGATAAATTCATCGTCCCCGATTTTTCACTAGTCCCAAACTAAGCGTAAAAACAAAATCACCGTTAAGTACAAGTAAAGATGCTAACACTACTTATAACTATGACTTGTCAACTTTTTGCTCCCAACAATTATTCAATTAGAGTGATTGTGCTTAATTTTAAGTTAAATTTAGATCGACAATTTTAGAAAGTAGTATAGTTTATGTGCATAACGATATTTCTGAAGAAATCTGGGGAAAAGACTAGATCACCCACCAACCAGCATATTCTCGATAGATCCCAGCCGAGTTCGACTTAGGTTATCAGGTTGAGACCCCACAGAAGAATGTTCGCAATGTAATAGCGGGATACTCCACCCTTTTAGGCCGAATTTCTTAGATTTACCGCTAAATAAACAATACTACTCAAAGCACGCAAACATCAAAAATTTAATGATCTCATTGGTGAGATTATTCCATGTAGCGACCTTTCTTCTCGGAACGTCCCAGCCTCATCAGCTAAGTGCCCAGGTTTTTGACACCCCACGGAGAATACTTAATCGAAATAATCTACCGACGGCAACCAACAACTTTTGAAGTCTTAGAGCAAGTTATTCTTAGTTCAAAATTTTAATTGAGTTTTAGAAAAAAATATCTTAACCATTAATTATCCCTTTTAGCTATATACTATAATACCGTCATCATTTACATGACTAAAACATCGGCCACGCCTCCGACAAGATGTAGTGACTTAGTCTGACGACGGTTTCTTATTGATAACACTTACAGATTTATTATCTCACTATGGGCCTTGTTTTGAAGACTCTCAACATCTGGTTTGTGGACCGGCAAGATGCAGTAAACCTTTATCAGCCTACAGTTTATATTATTTATTATTATTATTATTATTATTATTATTATTTTTTGAAACATATTTTCCGTAATAGAGAAAATTTCGTTTTAGAAACTCAAGTTTAAACTGAACAAGATGAATTATTTCGTTTTCTGGATGTGCTTTTTTTTTTTTAGGGATAAATGTCGGTTTTTTTTTTTTTATAAATTTTTTAAAGTTTAAAGAAAAATTAAGCACCTTTTATTAGCAGGGTTAGAGATTCTGGGACGGAAAAAGTGAAGGTTCACTTATAAGCTTTTAAGATTTCCAAATAATCATTGTTTAGCATCCTACTTGTAAATAACACTATCATTTCCCGTTCTTCGCAATTTTAAATCTAATAAAAGGATCCGCGAAAGCTTAGCTAATAAACTTTCGTTGTTTTAAATGGTTAAGGGACAAAGTATGGCTCAACACACCGCAAGTCAAAATTTTATTTTCATTTACCCTATTAAGAATAGTCAAAATTGTGAAAAATCATTATTTTATTTTTGAAATTTTTAAATTTTTTCTTTTTTTTTGAAATTTTGGTGGTAAAAACGGGATTACGTGCAGAGTAACAACGGCTTAGGTTAAAATCAAAAAAAAAATCGAAAGAATCCCCCCCCCCCCATTACTGAACTAAACCAATATGTCCTCGATGTTTCTAAGATGTACCTAACGTAAATCTAAGGCCGTTTATTAAGTATGCCAAAAGATAAACGTTAGTCGATTAGATTAGGATATTGGATTCCCAAAAATGAAGGAGACGGATGTGAAACTCTTGTGTTATGAAGGTTTTTTTTTTTTTTTTAATTTTTTTTAATTTATATTAGTTTTATAAATCCTAAAACTACAAGCCACTGAGAGTCGCTTCACCATATCTGGCAATTCCGGGGACATCCAACACATAACATACTAAACAGGACAAAACACGGGTATTGAAAAGTGGTATTAGCCTCCTCCGCAAATAACTCTTTTTTACGAATACTACCCCATTATAAGCAGGGGTGCTCCTACAATAGCGGATTGTTTATCTGGACGGCTAATGCAGTGACCTGAATTCCCTGAAATGAAATTTGTTCCTTAGGTAAGGTTTGGAGGATCCGGGACAAACATCGTTGGTATGTCCCCTCCAAATAGTGTTTCAAACGATGCCCATTTAATTTGAAATTTGGCCGGAGTTTTGGGATAAATCGATGTGCCATATGGAAAAACTTGGGTCACAGTGAATGTCCATTCCAGAGGGTCTTAGGCTTTATTGATGATGGCCGAGAAAATCTTTAATCTAGAGTTATAGAGGAGGATTCGGAATCACCGACAGTTTAAATAGCGATTTTGATCTTGAGTCATGGTTCTCTTTCGTTTTCTCTTTGTAAATTAAGAGTTTTCATAGGCATGATCATGAAGTTCATTAAGTATTGAGTTGAACTTTTCTGTGATCACCCGCGGTTTTGATATCAAAGTTTGTATGCTTAAGGGCCCAATAAGCTTTGTGCTCCAACTCAATCGGTAGATGACATGCCTTTCCATATACAAGCTTGTACGGAGTACACCCTGATGGGTGTTTGTAGCGTACGGATGGTACCCAGAGAGCCGTTAATCCAGTTTGTCCAACCAAGAATTCTTTTCAAGCCACGATTGGATACCTCAACCTGCCCACTTGTTTGTGGGTGATACGCGGTGGAGAGACGATGAGTGACTCCGTATTTAAGCATGACCTTTGCAAATTGGTCATTGCAAAAATGGGTTCCGCGATCACTTATGATTGCACGAGGGGCACCAAATCTGGCGAAGAGAGATTTGAGAAATTTGCAAACAACTCGGGCATCGTTGGTGGGGAGCGCTTTTGCTTCAACCCATTTTGATAAGTAATCGACTGCCACGAGTATATATTTGTTCCCTCTTGAAGACGGGAACGGCCCCATAAAATCAATGCCCCAAATGTCAAAGATTTCGCAAACTTGGATAGAGTTTTGTGGCATCTCATCACGTTGCGAAATTTTGCCTTGACGTTGACAAATGTCACATCGGGTGACAAAGTCATGGGCATCCTTGTAGATCGTGGGCCAATAAAATCCTGAATCGAAGATCTTTTTAGCAGTGTAATTGGCACCGTAGTGTCCCCCGGTGGGTCCACTGTGGCAAGCTTTGAGAATGTCAAAAGCTTCTTGCCCCGAAACACAACGCCTAATTACTTGGTCAGCACAGATCTTGAATAGAAAGGGGTCGTCCCAGAAGTAATGTTTGACATCTTTGAAAAACTTGTTTTTTTTTGTTGGGACGCCATTCCCTTAACAATGAAGTTCCCTGCATGGTAATTTGCAAAGTCGGCCAAACCATTGGGGTTATATTCATCTGAAAGAGAACCTGATCCAAGAGTTGCGAGTGGAAATTGTTTCTTATGATGTCCTTGTTTCTCAATCTTTTGGTGATGGTCTAGTATAGATGAGCCTAGAGAGATGATCAGGCAGCTAAGATTTTCTGCTCATTGGTTGGTCTCGGATCTCAACATCGAATTCTTGGAGCAAAAGGATCCACCGCATCAGTCTTGCCTTAGCATCCTTTTTAGCAAAGAGATACCTAATAAGCTGAGTATTTTTGGAATGATCGGGATTACACTCTGCTCTTGGAACAAAAAAGAGATATGACCGGAGGAACTTCTCAAAGCGTATACTACGGGCAAGTAATTCTTTTTTTCGGTCGTTAAGTGTAGTGTGTTTGTGCTATCGGTCATTGTCTTGCTGGCATAGTGAATGGTTGGAAATGCTTGTTCTTTCCGTTGCCCTAGGACTTGCCCCAATGCCAAAGTCGCTTGCATCCATAAACTCATTAGTGTCGAAGGGCATGTCCCAGTCTGGTGGGAGCAATCAAATCGGTAGCCTCGGTTAATTTCTTTTAAGTGTATTAATATGATTCGATACACTTTTTAAGAAGAAAAATGATGTCTTCTAGTTTTCAAGCAAGTGGGTCATTGGACGGGCAATTTGGAAAGTAAAAATGTCATGTAGAAAGTTAGTAAAAACGGCATGCCAAGAAAACTACGGACACCTTTCACAAGTTGATCGGGTGGGGCTTGCAGCTTGATATGACTTCATACTTTAGACAACGAAACTCGACCTCAATTTCCGGAACTTTGTGATTTATTAATTACTTTTATTGGTTCTTGGGACATATGCCTTCTTGACATAAAATGGGCCGTCTTTTCTCCTAGTTTGGGCAAATTGGTGTCTTCAACCGTTTCAACATCTTTTACAAATAGGATAGGCATGTAGAGAAGAATCTCCGAAAAAAAAAGATCCGGAAGTTCAATCCATGAAACACGTCCATTGTTTTTTGGATCATGTCATGGAAGATTGCCATCTAGACATCGTTGAAACGTGCAGGTGACATTACATAGCCAAAAAGGCATGCGAAGATAGGCGCAATGTTCGTTATGCGGCATGTTAAAAGTTGTCTTCTCTTGATCCGTCTGGGTCAATGGGAATCTGAAATATAACCTGAGAAGCCATCGATGCGGAAACTATAGTATTGTTTACCCCTGAGTCTTTCGAGCATTTGATCATGAATGGGCAATGGGGAAATGGTCTTTTCGGTTTTGAGCTTTCATTAACTTTTCTATAGTCAATGCCACACTCTCCATACCGTGACCAATCGGTTGGGTATCAATCATTATCTTCATTCTTGTCGACGTTCTCGCCACCCTTTTTGTAAAGTGTACCGGGCTTACCCAATGGATTCTTGTCAGAGATCGATAAATTAATCCTGCGTCAGAAGTTTTTCACTTCTTTTTTGTTGACGTCGTGGTCTTTGGGTTTACACGTCTTTGACTCTGACTGTTGGTTCGTTGTCCTCTTTCATAAAGGATTTTGTGGTACTAAACTGTGGATCAACACCCTTGATATCGAGAGGATGTTACCAAGCGATAGGCTCGCTTGTGGGACCTTTAGAACCTTGATAAGAGCTGCCTTTCCTCATCCTTTTTTAAATCTTTCACAATTATTGACGGGAAACTTCGTCGCCTTCCAAAATGCGTATTCGAAATGAATTGGTGGCAATGTCCTGAGTTCAACCTCGGAGAGGATCCAATCAATCGATGAATTTAACGGTTTTAGCTTCAGCCAACTTGAGTTCGTCCTGGTATTCCGGCGTGTAATAATCTTTATGTTCGGAAAAGCAGGATTGGTACCGGTTCACTATTGAGAAGTGCTTCCAGATTATGATGTCACCCTTCGGATCTTTGTAGGTAGCATCAATTTCTGTGATAATTGGCTCGTCTATCGATAGCTATAAAAGCATTTGCTTCTTCGAGAAGGAGTAAAGAAAATCACTATCCCGAAAGGAGTTAGTGTTGTGACGAATTTGAAAAACCAATTGGATCGTAATACGGAGAAGGAAAAGGATTACCGTATGCAACTGATATCAGAAAAAACCGGACTTCTTGCGAGTATTCTTCACCATTGCCATTTTAATGACGCGATTTGACGTTCGCCGGCATATGATCGTAATGGCCGTGTATCTCGAAGTTTGGTATAGATTCGTAGGTGATGGCATCTTTGCCAACACAAAAGGGTTTATATTTCACTTCGTAAACATCTAATTAATGCATGACTGGTCTTTAAGAAACTTCTCCCGAGAATTACGGTACTCGGGGGCTTCTGGCTCAATCCCACGACCACAAAATCTGCCGGGATACTAGAACTTTCCCACCATTTAAATGTACGTCTTTTAGCAATGCCGGTATCGGTTCAATGATTAAAGGTCTGCGAGTCTAGGTCATGTACAGTCAGGGTTAGTTCAGGAAGAAGAGATCTTTCAGACGGTATATGGCATAAGATTTAATGCTTTGCGCGGTGTCGGCCAGGACGTTGCATGTATTAATCCCAGAAAATTTCACATGAATAAGAAATTAGGCAGGGTCTTCAAGTTTTTTTGGTAACTTGTTTAGGTATGACTGCTGAAGCAAATTCCTCGTTCAATGGCATTTCAGCCCATTTCACTCAATCTTCTCTTTGTTTTGATTAAAGTTTTTTAGAGTCGAGGCCAACTTTCTGGCATAAGGGTCAAAGGCATCCGTAAAGCTAATTTCGTAATCAATCTCTAAAGATTTCATAGAATTTATTAATTTGATCAGTAGCCTTTTCACGGCCGCCTTTCATATTGTCTTCGGAAGGCAATGGAATTGATTGTTTGTTGGTTAGGCCTCGGAGCACCAACGGGATCAACAACTGGCTCGGAAGTTGGATTTTGATATTGGACTTGAATAACCGGAGGTTGGATATCTTTCGGTGCTTCGTTATTAGTAGGAAAGATGTTGTCCGTTGTAACCTCGTATAATCAGCAATTCATCACTTTCGGAAAGAGAAGATGAAGTAGAAGGAATCGTGGGTCCTTGATATGCAACACCACTCCGGGTGGTGATTCCTTTCAAATCCTCCTTCGGGTTAGTGATGGTGTTACCCGGAAGAGTTCCCGAACCTGAAGTAGAGGCGGTGTTCATTCTGATAAAGTTACCTAGCATATTTCAAGGCCTTTGTTTGATGTAGCCAAGTTGTTTTATTGAGACTGCAGGTTTTGACCATGGTTTTGCAAAACTTGATTTTGGTTTTGCCATTTCCTAATAACCGCATCATTTAGCCTTCACGTAGCTATCAAATTCGGTTTAGGGACACACCTTGTGTTTGAGGAATGGAAGCTTGGTAAACAGGAGCTTGATAAGCTGGGGGTTGATTAACCTGGGGTTGATAAATTGGTCATTGATAAATTTATTACCCCAAATTTTGGCCAAAATTGTTACCTCTCCAATTTTGGTTGAAATTGATAACCCCGATTTGGTATGTTTGTATGGTTTTGCATAGGTGAAAACCGAGGGAGGTTCGAATTTAGTTTTGCAACCATTGGAGGTCGGGCACTGGTATTTCCTTGATTGAAATTAGCCGCAGCGGCTTGAGAAACGTAAGCTTGAATATTGTCATGATACACATTGCCATCGGTGGCGGGACAACTTTGATATGAATGAGCTCCACCGCAAGTCACACAACTTTCTTCGACCGCTTTTATGGACACGAGAGTTTGGTGATTTTGCTTATCAATGAGCAATGCTTTGACCATATCTTTGAGTTCGGAGACATCGGGAGAGATACCGGATGTCACACCCCATAAATTCCCGGTTAGTATTCCGACCCCTTCGGTCATCTACTTTAAATTTTATTCGTTACGTTTAAATTGACTTTTACCGAGGATCTAAACTGCGTTAAAAACCTGAGAAACCGCACCGGACGCCTGTTACGGCATCGGTTATAAATATTTTTAGACATTATATGTGTTATATTAGCTTTCCTGAGTGTTTCGTGATTTTTAGTCGCTTCCGATATTAATTTTAGGGTTTTATCCTTTAAATTGCGTTTTTCGCGTCTTTGACCGAACGGAACCCCGAAAACTCAAAATCTTTTCGTATAAACTCAAGTTATCGTAATTCTAGTGTCATGCTACTAAAAATTTCGTTCTCTATTCCCATAAATTAAGATGGTATAAAGACAAACAAGCCAACACAAATAACTCTTAGTACTTGAAATTAAATCATCCTTAAACCACTAACTCAAAATTTGAACAAATATTGATCCATAATAGTGTAGAAAAGAGATCTTTTTTTATATAGCAACTATGCATGCATGCAAGACTCTTACACATCACATGTTACTTACACACTTTGACTTCACATGAACCATTACACCATTCTTACACAATTGACTAGCAAACTTTGAACCATATCTATACCACTTGAACCTTGGCTAGAAAAATTGAACCATATGGTCCTTGTGAGCCCTCTTTGGCCGAACCACCCAACACACACACTCTTGGTGTGTGTTGGTCACTTATGCAATACTTGAACTCTCAAAACCCTAACTCTTCCACTATATATACAACACCATATCTCAACTTAGGGTTATACTTCCATTTACAAGCCTCCAACAAAAATCTTTCCTCCCTCCCCTTGCTCCCTAGCTCACGGCACCATCACCCCAACATAAACCATCCATATCTTTTGATTTTCTTCAAGATCCAAGTAGTCTAAACTCATTTCTAAGGTTACCTAAGGTAGATCCAAGTACTTGTTGGTTGTTTTTCAAGAGTTTTCAAGAATCATAAAACTAGGGTTTCAAGTTTATAAGTGGGTTTTGCAAGATCTTGTGTTTTCATCTTTTGCTTACTTTCTTGTGAGTATTTCTTGACCCATCTTGTATTATTTTGATGTTGTTATGATTCTTGTATTAGATCTATGTTTATATCTAAAGATCCAAGTGTTTGTGATGATTTTACAAAAGAAATAAGTTAATACTTTGTCATCTTTTATAATATGGAAGTAAATATTGTTACCACTTTATGTTTATGTTTTATAATATGTTCTTGGTGAGATTGAGAGTGGATGAGAGTTGCAACAATAGAGATTAGGTTGGTTTAAGGTTAGTTTTGTGGTGGATTAGTTGTAAATAAAGGTTGAACTAGATTAGGCACTAATATGCGAGTTGGGTTGATTTTTGGTCATATTTCGGCAAAACAAAGTTGCTGTCCCGATTTTGTTTTGTGGTTTTGAGCGACTTAAAAATGTTTTCATTAGTTGTAAAAGTAGTTTTCGAAGAGCTCGTTTCGAATAGATAATTTTTCATATATCACACTTTAAAATCGGACTTAAAACGGCCAAGTTATGACCAAATGAAACTTGAAACATTTTTCGGCGAAATGGGAAAATGCAAAGACCAGATCAGCAGCTAAAACGGGCGATTCGGAGCCCTTCGGGTCCGAATCGGCCAAAGTATAAAACACGAAAGTTGTCCGAAATGAGATTTTACTATAACGTTGGCAACCGCTTAGCCTAAAAGTCAATAACGAGAGACATTTTTACCACAAATCGGAAAAATAGGTTTTTAAGAAAAACACTAAATAAAGTGGGCTGATTGGGTTTATAAAAGAGGGTTACGGGCACTTTCGGACGATTTTGAATGTTTTAAATGCAAGCGAAACATATAGAGACGTTAGGTAATTAGTTAGAACATCTAGAAATGTTATGAAAGGTTATTTGAGATGCCGAACTTAATAAAATGTAGGATCATTAAAAATGGTACGAAACGGACATTTTAGGCGATTTAAACATAAGGAGTAGGCGGTTTAGAATTGTTGTTTTTAGGATTGTCAAATATGGGAAACTTAAGAATTAAGGGACGCTAATTAATCGTTTAGAAAACTAAAGTTTTCACCCTAAAAGGGAAAGTTTCTAAAAATAGTAACTTTTTGCAAGTGTCGGGATTTAACTAAGACATGGTAAAGTTTCAAAGTCTTTTATTACTAAAACGCAAACACACTTGGATGCTCTAAATGATGAACATGGATGCTTTACTTGTTTCTTTGACGAATGCTAAGTCATACCCATATTTACTCTAGGTCGCGGCTAGACCTCCTTATATCTTCATCATTTGTTGTGGTTATCGCTTATCCTTGCTAAGGTGAGTTCATAGCCCCACATTTTTACTGATTTACAAATGCTTTATACCATGGGGTGAGAAACATTGTTTGCTTTTAAATTGGACACAAGTTCTTTACGCAAGTTTTACCTGTTTATGTGTTGCCTAAGTTGCTTACAAACCTACTACTTCCAAATTATCAATGAACTGTTTAGTTTTCTTGACGGACCAGACCGGTTGAAGGGTAGCTCGCGAGTGTGTAAATAGATCTATTGGGACTAATTATCCCTATCCGCTTTGGTTCCACTTAACGAAGAACAAACGGATATATGTCATGTCGATTGTGCCAATTATGGTGGTCTTTGGTTTGGGACACCGGTTAAGGGCAGTGGAATACTTTGTGACAGGAGTATCATGCCTCGCCTATTAATATGTTAGCTTCAGTGTCTTGAGATTAGTGCAACATGTAGTAAATACTTTTTATTTTTTGTTTTTTGTATGATGTATTGGTTTATAGTTGTCACATACGTTTTGAATTCTTGTTTGTCCACTCTTGTATTAACTTAAAACCTATGAATTCACCAACATTTGTTGACGTTTTAACATGTTTTCTCTCAGCAGTGCTTAGATTGGATTGATTCTTGATGCTATGTGGAGTCTAGTTTGCTATGTGGACTTCGCCTATTTTAAGTCTTATCTATTATTTACTCGTTGTCGTTAATCAAATTTTGTTATGCTTCACCGCTATATTTAACTCTCTTTATGACGTTTGTTAAAATTAATTAATATTTTTCTTAGGCTACTAGTATATTACTTTTTCAAACGTCCATGATTAGTGGTCGTTCTTTATTGCTTTGTGATCGGATTATTATGACGTCACGCCCTCGGACACGTATTTCCATCTAGGGCCCGTTTGGGGGTGTGACAGATTGGTAATCAGAGCCAGGTTATAGAGAACCAGGTAGTTTTGTATAGTTTAGAGTAGTTATTAGTTTTCAGTTAGTAAGTAGTTAGATTAGTTTTAGAAGTCTAGAGTTTTTTCAAGAGTTTAGTAGAGAGGCATATACAGTAGAGTAGTTTAGTCTATAGATGTTTGAATAGTTTTTGAGAGTTTAGTCCGTAGCTAGGGTTATACTAGGTCTGGTCTATAACCACGTTGTGATCCTATGTGCCTCGCTATATGTGCTTACGTTTGTCTACCCGAAACTGTTTTTCATTATATGAGTTTGCTTATATATACTTGGTAGAGATTACATATTGCCTATTTACCTTGCAATTCATTTTAGGCATTTATTTATGCCTTGCATGGTTTCATATAAAGGAGATTTATATAAACTTTTGCTTGTGCAGATTATGGCAGCTTCAGCTATCATTATTTCTTCTGATTCTTCGGATGAGAGTGTGGGATCACCGCCCTCTCGAGTTATTCTTTTTGGTGATATTCCTACTGTTATTCCTTCTACTTCTTGTTGGCGCTTCCAGAGACTTACTATATTGCTCCTGTTATTTCCTCTGCCGCTCCTATGGTTGAGACGACTCTTGTCGCTTCACCCACTGGATTGTGTGGCTTGGTTCCCTATACGGGTTCCGATTCTGATTCACCAGATGAGATGTCTTCACCAGAAGCAACATTCCCGCTACCAGCTATTTCACCATTCATAAGCAACCGATTCTCTGAGGCTCCTGATTCTTCTGATTGGACCACCATCGCAGGACAGCTTATCGTTGCTACCGTTGCTGTTGGAGAGCTGGGTAACAGGCACGTCCATCATCATCACAATGAGTTTCCTATTTGCCTCCTGTACTGCCCGCCCGGGAATTCGTCGACGTGTCACAGAGACTCTTGTCCGACATCCGGGGAGGCTATTCCTTTTGGTCGACCTTACCGCACCCATCTTAACGGGCCGCGTAAGTTGTTGACTGCAAGGAAGAGAGTTGGACCTTTACCAGCTCGCAGATTAGCATCGAGGCATGCATCACCTCGTTCTCCAGATCATCACTCATCTTCTTCCAGTTCATCTTCGGATTCTTCGCCAGTTCATTCTTTGGGTTTGGATGCGTCAGATCAGGCTCATTCGGGTTATGCGGACTAGAGAGGTTATCACCCAGATTGTGTTACCCTCCGAGGAGAGCACCACGACGTAGTGAGGCATTTCGTCGTTGGTGTGCTGCTCCACTATCTACTTTGTATCCACCGACTACATCTGAGTCATCATCAGGAGATTCATCAGAGAGACCCATGCATTTATCTCCACATTCTGCTGGACCATCTCGTAAGAGATGTAGATCCCCGGTTGATTCAGTACCATTATCCATGCCAGTTACGGGATCATTAGCTCCTACTCGTGCTGATCTCTCACCACCTCGTAAGAGGTTCAGAGATTCATATTCATCGGAGGCTAGCTTAGAGGAGGATGCCGAGGTTGGTCTTACAGGGATTGGGGTTGATATGGAGTTAGGTATTGGTGATGGGGATGAGGTTGGAGATCATGTTGAGATTGGACATAGGATGCCAGGGATGACACAGAGGAGTATGAGGCTGACGCCAGCGCTGGAGATACGGCTGAGGTAGGTATCGACCCTATGACTGCACCGTTAGTTGAGGAGGAGATTGTAGAGCCAGCTGGGGAGGATTCTCCTGACTCATCTGGCACTAGGGATGGCATTGTTAGGTCAGTCGAGGATATGCCGGTTGACTTGGGTGATGTTGTGCGTGACTTTTACCATCACATGTCTGAGGTTCGTGTTGATAGGATTGTCGGGATTAAGACTGCTCAGAGACGGTTGGAGGCCGATCAGTTGATAGCTAGTGGAGACAGAGCTAGGATGGCTGAGATGATCTATAGCTTGAGGTTGGAAGAACCTTAGGTTCGTGTGCTATGTTGGATATGAGAGAGATCGTCCTTGTTTGGTCAGCCTTCGTCTTCTTATGTCCCTTTCCACAGGAGGGGTTTCGTCAGATTCGTAAGGGTTCGTGATGATGCTTAAGGGGACTTAGGAAGGGTTGGAGTTGTATCTTGGGAGGCCGTTTTGGCTTTCGCCAAAGTCTAAGTTGCACGCCTGATTTGTAGGACATTAGGCCAACGGTTGGTCTAAGTATTGCAGTAAATAATTGTGATCATGAACTATTTTGTTAGGGTTGTAATCGAATTATGCTTTTATTTATGAAATGAAAAGCTTGTTTTGGATTCTCTCGCTTAATTATCTATATTGTTATTTATTTTTCTTGGCAAACGTGTTACAATTAAATTTTACTTCATAACATGTATAAAATTATCATTACCTGATGTTGTATATTCGTTTCAAAAATCTCACTATGGGTTGTGTCTTGTGATGTAGAACAATGACAAACACTCGTTCTGGAATGACCCACGCCGCAATTGAAGAAATGATCGATCAACACGTGTGAACGCTGCTCTAGATGCTCATAAGTTTATCCAAATCTTGAAAAAAAAAACCTTGGGAATGGAAATAACAATGGAAACGATTAATGGAATCGGTGAATGGAATAATGCATGGAAAATAGTATAATAGAATGGTAATGGAAATGGAATCAATGGAGGTGACACGGTGTGTACCGGTAATTGAGAACCACAATCGTGAATGGAAGAGGGCGTTTAGGTTGGTTTCTCGTGAATGTGCTTACTTGGACTCATGATAGTGTCAACCAACAAGTTTTAAGGGAACCGAAGGAGTGGTTGGTCTGATAAGGTGGAGTGAGAAGATGGAGACTGTGTTTCACATCAGTAACTATCCGGAGAAATATCAAGTGAAGTATGCGACTTGTACCTTACTCGACGGTGCACTAACCTGGTGGAACTCTCACAAGGAGAACCATCAAAACTGATGCCGCATAACGCTTTGTCATGGAGAGAGGAGAGCTTGATGGAAAACTGCATGACACACCGAAGTGTATTGCCGAGAAATGAGATCCAAAAAGATGGAAACAGAGTTGTGGAATCTGTCGGGTGAAAAACAATGATATCGCTAATTACATCAAAGGATTCCATGGGAACTCACATGATGTGCACTAAAATGGTTCAGAGGAGGAAGATCGGGTGGAGAAATTTCATTGGAGGTCTTCCCGATAACATCCAAGGAAATGTGATTGCTGCAGAACCTACAAGACTACAAGATGCTGTTCGAATTGCCAACAACTTGATGGATCAAAAGTTGAAGGGTTATGCTGTGAGAAATGCAAGAGAACAAGAGAAAGATTCGGACAACAACTATGGAACACCGTGGGCAACAAACACCACAATCGAAGAATACTAGAGGACATAATGTTGCTAGAGCCTATGTGGCTGGTAACAATGAGGAGAGGCAATATGAAGGTACCTTGCCTCTCTGCAACAAGTGTAAGCTTCATCATGTAGGCCCTTGCACCACAAGATGTGGGAAGTGCAATAAGATTGGACATTTGACCAGAAATTGCAGGGTTACCAATCCCACTACCCCCACCCAGAGAGGTCAAATGGTGAATCAGAGGGTTGTGACTTGTTTTGAGTGTGGTGCACAAGGACATTACCGGAAAGATTGCCCCAAGATCAAGAACCAAAACCGTGGAAACAAAGCAAGAGTTCCTGATGCAAGAGGCAGAGCATATGCCCTAGGAGGAGGTGACGTAAACCCAGGTTCCAACACTGTCACGGGTACGTTCCTTCTCAACGATCATCATGCTTATATGTTATTTGATTCTGGCGCCGATAGGAGTTTTGTATCAAATGCTTTTAGTGCATTGCTAGACATCACACCCTATGCCTTAGACGTTAGTTACGCTATTGAACTAGCTGACGGAAGGACTTCAGAAACCAACACTGTGCTTATGGGCTGTACATTAGGATTGTTAGGACATCCATTTAATATCGACCTGATGCCTATAGAGTTGGGTAGTTTTGACGTTATCATCGGCATGGATTGGTTAGCAAAGAATCATGCAGTGATTGTCTGTGACGAGAAGATAGTGCGTATTCCTTATGGAAATGAAATTCTGATCATTCAAGGAGACAAAGGTGCCAAGGAGAAGAAATCAAAGTTGAGCATTATATCATGTGAAAAGGCCCAGAAGTATATAGAGAAAGGTTTCAAACTATTTCTGGCAACAGGTTAGGTGAAGGAAAACAAAGACGTCGGAGGAGAAGCGACTTGAGACGTGCGATGTACGGGCTTTTCCAGGCATTTTTCTAGAAGACTTACCTGGTTACCACCACACCACAAGTCGAATTTCAAATTGACTTAGTCCCAGGTGCTGCACCTGTAGCTCGAGCTCCGTATAGGTTAGCACCGTCGGAGATGGAAGAACTGTCTACTCAACTACAAGAACTATCTGACAAGGGATTTATAAGGCTAAGTTCCTCACCCTGGGAGAGCTCCTGGTTTGTGTTTGTCAAAAGAAAGACGACTTCTTTCCGAATTGTTGTATCGACTACCGTTGAACTTAACAAGCTTTACTGTCGAAAAATCTTGATACACACTGTCCGAGAATCGAGCACGATCTGATTGTTTGATCCATTATTACAAGGGTCTCAGTGTGTACTCAAAGATCGACTTGAGGTCTGGTTATCACCAACTCAGAGTTCGTGACGAGGATATCCCAAAGACGGCGTTTTAGAAACTCGTTATGGTCTTACGGTTCAAGTGTGCTTTCGGGTTTGATACTAACGCGCCGGTATTGTTCATGGATTTGATGAAAAATGGTCATGCAGACCTTGCCTAGATAAGTTCGTGATCATGTTCATCGATGACAATCTTAATCTTATCTAAGCCAAAGAAGAACATGATGTACATCTTCAGACTAAATTTTGTGAGTTGCTCAAGAGGAAGAGAATTGTACGCCAATGTTCTCAAAGTGTACTTTGGGCTTACTCGAAGGTTAATTTCTTGGACACGTGATTGATAGTGAAGGCATTCACGTTGATCTTGCGAAGATTGATGTGTAATCAAGGGATTTGGAATCACCCAAAACTAACTGAAATTCGCTAATTTCTAGGTCTTGCCGGTTACTACCCGACGATTATAGCGAAGGATTCTCCAAGTTGCCTAGCCTATGTCAAAGCTGACTTAGAAAAAGTGTAATGTTAATTGGGTTGGTGGAAAAGGAGGAAACTGCTTTCCAGACATTGAAGCAAAAGTTGTGTAGTGCACCGATTTTGGCATTGCCGAAGAAGTGAAAACTTCGTAGTATACTGTGATGCTTCTCATAAGGGATTAGGCGATTTGTGTTGATGCAGAAGGAGAAAGTCGTTGCTTATGCTTCCTCGCCACTTCTCAAAAATCCATGAGTAAGAACTAACGACATCATGATTTGGTATTGGTGCTGTGGTGTCGCTCTTAAGATGTGGAGACATTACCTTTATGGCACGAAGTGCGTTGTGTACACTGATCATAAGAGTTTGCAACATATTCTAGATCAGAAAGAGTTGAATATGAGACAACGTAGGTGGTTAGAACTGTTAAGTGACTATGACTGCGAGGGTTAGCTACACCCGGGAGGGGAAAGGAGACTGTGGTGGCTGATGCGTTAAGCGAAAGAATAGACCTAAGCCACTACGAGTTCGAGCCTTGGTTATGACAATCGGTTTGAACCTCCCTGCGAGAATCTTAAATGCTCAGGTCGAGGCGAGAAAAGAAGAGAATTACGAAACAGAAGATTTGCAGGGTATGATTAAGAACCTGGAACCACGTGCAGATGGAACTTTGTGTTTAAGGAATAGAAGCTGGATACCACTGTTTGGTGACTTGGAGAGCTTTGATTAGCACGAATCGCATAAGTCAAATATTCGATCCATCCTGGTATCGGACAACAATGTACATAGTTTGAGAATCTTTATACTGTGGCCCAACATGAAGAGAAATCGCCACCATATTGAGATGTGTATGACTGCGCTAAGGTTTTAAAGCAGAATACCAAAAATACCGTTCCGGTCTATTGGTACAACAAAAATCCCTGAATGGAAATGAGGAAAACATTACTCATGGGACGTTGTGACAAAGTTATCAAAAACAGCAACTCAGTGGGCAAGATATGAATTTGTGGTTATTGTCGATCGACTCACTAAATCTGCTCATTTTTGCAGCTAAAGGTAGAATGAATCAATGGAGAAACTGACCAGCAATACTTGAAAGATGAAGTAGGTGTCCGAGGAAATGGAGTTGCCTGGTTGTTTGTTTCGATCATCTCTAATCGCGATGGTAGGTTCGGTGTCATACATTTGGCAGTTCTCTTCAAGAAGCTTTTGGAACTCAATTAGATATGAGTTACGCACATAACACCCGAAATCAGGATGGTCAAAGTGAGTGAGAGGACTATCCAAACCATTGGAAGACATGTCCGGCATGTGTGATAGATTTCGGTAAAGGGAGGGAAAAACATATTACCCACTTAATAGGAGTTCTGCCTACAATAACTGCTATCATACAAGTATTAAGCTGGCACCTTTTGTCGAGGCGTTGTTATGTCGCAAATGCCGGTTACTATCTGTTGGGCTGAGGTGGAGACGCTCAGCTTACTGGACCATAAATTGGTCGTGAGCAACAGAGAAGTATATCCAAATCAACGCATTAGTGTCTACCATGCTTCACGTGATCGACAAAGTGTACGCTGATACGGAGACGTAAGCCATTAGAGTTTCAGGTTGGGAATAATGTTTTTATGTTGAAAAGTATCGCCCTTGTGGAAAGGTGTAATACGTTTCAGGCAAACGGGGGGAAGGGAGGGGAAAGCTGAAACCTCGTTATATTGGACCTTTTAAAATTCTGCCAAGGTAGGGAATACGGTTGAATATCGACTAGAATTACCAGAGAAACTAAGCCGTGTTCATAGTACCTTTCAGGTCTCGAACCTTAAGAAGTGCTTATCGACATGAACCGCTCGCGATTCCATTGGACGAAATCCACATTGATGAAGAAAAAAGCTCAATTTAATTTGAGAATTCAGGTAGAGATTATGGACTCGCCGTAGTTAAACGATTGAAGGAAAGTTGCATTCCCAATCCTGTGAAGGTACGTTGGAATTCAAGAACGAGGTCCCGTGTAAATGGGAACGCGAGACCAAATGCGAAGCAGAAGTACCCTTCACATATTCGCTAACAATGTATCCGCATCTCAAGCTACGTCCAAAGCTTTGAGGACAAAGCTCTTTTAACGAGGAAAGGATGTCACACCCCGTAAATTCCCGGTTAGTATTCCGACCCATTCCGGTCATCTACTTTAAATTTTATTCGCTATGTTTAAATCTGACAGTTTACCGGGGACTAAACTGCGTAAAAACTGAAAAACGTCATCAGACGCGTTCCGGCATCGGTTATAAATTAATTTAGGCTTAATATAAGATATTTTAGCTTTCCTGAGTGTTTTGTGATTTTTAATCACTTCCGATATTAATTTTAGGGTTTTATCCTTTTTAAAATTTCGTTTTTTCGCGTTTTTGACCAAACGGAACCCCGGAAACTCAAAATCTTTTCGTGTAAACTCAAGTTATCGTTAATATTATACCCTAAGCTTAAAAATTTTGTTCACCCCTCCTCGCCATTTAACCCTAAAACCCACGAAATAATATATATATTGTGCATGCCTCAAAATTAATCAACAAGCATCTTTCTTGAAAAAAAAAAATCTCATTGCAAGTGCTATATGCATTACACAAGGATAGTGACTATATATGAGATGTGGTTTCTCATACACCATTTCTCATGTGATAAAAACCATGTGAGTATTTACCACTTTTTGATAACCATTTGACTTAAAATTTAAAAATCTAACCAAGTATGCATGAACCAAGACCACAAAAATGAACCATAATGGTCCTTGTGCCTAGTTCGGCCGAGCAAAGGGTGACACACACCTTTGGTGTGTGTTGGTCACTTGTATGCATCATTTAACCCTCTTAACCCTAGTCTTGGACTATAAATACAACACCACATCTCAACTTAGGGTTATACTTTCATTTACTAGCCTCAAAAATTTTCCTTCTTCCTCCCCTTGCTCTCTAGCTCACGGCACACCATCAACACCATACCCACTCCATAACTTTTGATTTCTAGCAAGATTCAAGTGTTTAAAGTTCATTCCTAGTTATATCTAAGGTGTTGTGAAGCATTAATTCTTTGATTTCAAGAATTATAAAATTAGGGTTTTCAAGATTATTTGGGGTAGTTTGGATGATACTATAATTTCTTGGTATTAGTCTAGTGTTTTTGCAACATATTCTTCTTGTTTGTAAGTGTTCCTTGAATCTTTGATGGTTTTTTTCATTTCTAGTTACTTTATAGATTATGTTTGTTCATTAAGCATCCATGTGTTTGTGTTAATTTTTACAAAATGAAATAGTTAATATTTTGTTCATCTTATAAAATGACAGTAAACATTGTTACCACTTTAATATTACTGTTTTATATTATTGTTTCTGGCGAGATGAGAGTTGGATGAGAGTTTGCAAAACAATAGAGATTAGGGTGGATTAAGGTTTAGTTTTGTTGGTTGGTTGTTGGTGAATAATATTAGGGCTAGATTGGCGCATATATATATGCGAGTTTTGGGTTGGATTTTTGTGTTATTTCGGTCAAACGAACTTGCTTGTCCGAATTAGTTTTGTGGTTTTGAGGAGACCACTTAAAAATTGTTTTTCTTTCTAGGGTGTAAAGTAGTTTTCGAACTGAGCTCATCTTCGAATTGAGATAATTTTTCATTTTATCCCACACTTTAAAATCGCGACTTTAAAACGGCCAAGTTATGGCCAAATGAACTCGAACATTTTTCGGCGAAATGGGAAATATTAATGACCAGATCAGCAACTACTCCAAGATTGCCAAGCCTATGACGAAGCTGACTCAGAAAAGTATAAAGTTCAATTGGGGTGAAAAGGATGAAACTGCTTTCCAGACATTGAAGAAAAAGTTGTGTAGTGCACCGATTTTGGCATTGCCCGAATGAAGTGAAAACTTCGTAGTATATTGTGATGCTTCTCATAAGGAGTTAGGCGTAGTGTTGATGCAGAAAGAGAAAGTCATAGCTTATGCTTCCCACCAGCTCAAAATCCATGCGAAGAACTACATGACACATGATTTGGAATTGGGAGCTGTGGTGTTCGCTCTCAAGATGTGGAGACATTACCTTTACCGCATGAAGTGCGTTGTGTACACTGATCATAAGAGTTTGCAATTAGGACATTTAGGCGATTTAAACATGAGGATTAGGCAGTTTAGAATTGTTTAAGCGATTTGTAAAATATGGAAACTTAAGAAAATAGGGGACGCTATTAACGTTTTAAAACTAAAAAGTTTCCTAAAAGGGAAAGTTTCTAAAAATAGTAACTCTTTGCAAGTGTCGGGATTTAACTAAGACGTGGTAAAGTTTCAAAGCCATTTATTACTAAAACGTAAACACACTTGGATGCTTTATATGATGAACATGGATGCTTTACTTGTTTCTTTGATGAATGCTAAGTCATACCCATATTTACTCTAGGTCGCGGCTAGACCTCCTTATATCTTCATCATTTGTTGTGGTTATCGCTTATCCTTGCTAAGGTGAGTTCATAGCCCCACATTTTTACTGATTTACAAATGCTTTATACCATGGGGTGAGAAACATTGTTTGCTTTTAAATTGGACACAAGTTCTTTACGCGAGTTTTACATGTTTATGTGTTGCCTAAGTTGCTTACAAACCTACTACTGCCCAAATTATCATGAACTGTTAGTTTCTCGACCGGAGGACCGGTTGAGGGAGCGCGAGTGAGTAAATAGATCTATTGGGACTAATTATCCCTATCCGCTTTGGTTCCACTTAACGAAGAACAAACGGATATATGTCATGTCGATTGTGCATTATGGTGGTCTTTGGTTTGGGACACCGGTTAAGGGCAGGAATACTATGCGACAGGATGTAGCATGCCCTGTTGATTATTAGCTTCAGTGTCATGAGCTTAGGTGTCCCAATTCTGGCAATCTCTTCAAGCAAGCTTTTGAACTTCATATATTAGATATGCTGTACGGATATCACCCGTGAAAAGAGTATGCGTCAAAGTAAGACGAGGACTATCAAAACACTAGATACGACATGCTATCCGAGCAGCATGTGGATGAGATGTGTGCGTGAAGGGATGGGATGACATTCTTCACCTTTAATTAGAATTTCCTCAAATAACAGCTATACTACAAGTATTAAGGGCGACAACCTTTTGACGTTCCGGGTTGCCCCTTGGTCGCAAATGCAGGATCATATAATGTCTGTTGGGCTGATGTGTGAGAAGATCAGCTCTATAGACCAGAATTGGTTGTGAGACAAGAGCAAGTTATCATCTCACTCAAGATCGTTACAAGTTCACGTGATCAACAAAAGTGCTACGTGATATAGAGACGGTAGCCATTAGTGGTATTCAGGTTGGGGATAAGGTTATGTTGAATGTATCGCCCTGGAAATGAGTAATACGTTTTGGCAAATAGGGAAAGCTGAACCCTCGTTATATTGGACCCTTTTAAACATTCTCGCCTAGGTGGGAAACGTTGCATTTCAATTTGAATTACCAGAAGCAAGCTAAGCACGTGTTCAAGTCCCTTTTACGTTCGAACTTAAGAAGGTTATCTGAGGAACTGCTCAGCGATTCCAGAGGGAACGAAATCACAATGATGAAAAAGCTCAATTTTATTGAAGAAACAGTTGAGATTATCGGACCCGCGAAGTTAAGGTTTGAAGCAAAGTCGCATTCCAATTTAAAGGTCCATTGGAATTTCAAGAAGAGGTCCGAGTTACCTGGGGGAAAAACGTGAAGACCACAATGCAGAAGAAGTACCCTATTGTTCTTAGCTAAACGTGTATCCGCATCTCTAGTACGTCATAAGCTTTGAGGAGAAATCTTCTTCTAACGGGATAAGGATGTCCACACCCGTAAATTCCCGGTTAGTTTTCGACCCATTCCAGTCATCTACTTTAAATTTTATTCGTTACGTTAAAATCTGACAGTTTTACCGAGGAGCTAAAACTGCGTAATAACTAAGAAAAGTCATCGGACGGTTCGGCACGTGTTGGGGGAAAAATATACTTTCGGCATTCTTATTGTGTTTATTAGGCCTTTCCTAAGTTGGGGGGTTTTGGTGATGTCTTAATCACTTTCACGATATTAATTTTTAAGGTTTTTATCCTTTAAATTGCGGTTTTTCGCGGTCTTTTTTTGACGACACGGAAACCGGAACTTGAATCTTCTTCGTGTTAAACTTAAGTTATCTTTTAATATTATACCCAAGCTTAAAAAAATTTCGTTCACCTCTTTTCTAGCCAAAGTGTGGCGCCAAAACAAACCAACATGTATTTGAATTTAAATTAATGAAATGGCATTCTTTATTTTGAAAGCCCTCACCCTTGTTGTGCGATACATGATGAGAAAATGACATCTTTGTTGTCTTGTAATTTGCATGCATGCAAGACTCTTACACATCACATGTTACTTACACACTCTTACAACTTTGACTAGCAAACTTTGAACCATATCCCTCTTGAGTGAACCTAGGCTAGAAAAATTAAACCATATGGTCCTTGTGACCAAGCTTTGGCCGAACCACCCAACACACACACTCTTGGTGTGTGTTGGTCACTTATGCACCACTTGAACCTTAAAACCCTAGCATTTGGACTATAAATACATCACATTCTCATCCTTTAGGGTTCATTTCATTTTCAAGTCTCCAACAAAAATCTTTTCTCTCCCTCCCCTCTACCCTAGCTCACGGCACAACTAACACACACAAACACTTCCATAACTTTTAATTTCTAGCAAGATCCAAGTGTTTAAAGTTCATTCCTAGTTATATCTAAGGTAGATCCAAGTGTTGGTTGGTTATTTTTTTAAAGATTTCAAGAATTATAAAGTTAGGGTTTTCAAGATTAATTGGGGTTTTTATAGATCTATAGTTTGTGGGTATAGATCTAGTGTTCTTGCTACTTGCTCTTCTTGATTTGTAAGTGTTCTTTAAATCTTTGTTGGTTTCATCTATGTTCTTTATAGATCTATGTTGTTCATAAAAGATACATGTGTTTGTGTAAATTTTTACAAAAGAAATAAATTAATAATTGTCATCTCTTATAAAATGGAAGTAAATATTGTTACCACTTTATGTTTATGTTTTATAATATGTTCTTGGTGAGATTGAGAGTGATGAAGTGTTTTGCCAACAATAGAGATTAGATTGATTAAGGTTAGTTTTGTGGTGGATTAGTTGTAATATAAGGTTTGGAACTAGATTAAGCACTAATATGCGAGATGGTTGATTTTTGTCATTTTTCGGCAAAATCAAAACTTGCTGTCCCGAATTAGTTTGGTGGTTTTGAGCGACTTAAAAATGTTTTCATTAGGCGTAAAAGTAGTTTTCGAAGAGCTCATTTTGAATAGATAATTTTTCATATATCACAGTTTAAAATCGGACTTAAAACGGCCAAGTTATGGTCAAATGAAACTCGAAACATTTTTCGGCGAAAATGGAAATGTAATGACCAGATCAGCAGCTAAAACGGGCGATTCGGAGCCCTTCGGGTCCGAATCGGCCTAAGTATAAAACAGAAAGTTGTGGAATGAGCTTTTTACTATAATGTTAGCTAATCCGCTCTTAGCCTAAAGTCGAAAAACGAAAGACATTTTTACCATAAAATCGGAAAAAAAAAGAAAAAATAGATTTTAAGAAAAAACTTAAACTAATGTTGCTGATTGGGGAATAATAGAAGAGGGGGGTTTTTGGGCACTTTCGGACGATTTTGGATGTTTTATAATACACGCGGAAAATATAGAAATGGTTGTGTAATTAGTTTTAGAACAACTAGAAATGTATGAAAGGTTATTGAGATGACGACCTGAATAAAAGTAGGATTATTAAAAATGGTACGGAATCCGACATTTAGGCGATTTAAACATAAGGATTAGGCGGTTTAGAATTATTTAGCGGATTTGGAATATTTGGGGATTCTTAAGATAATGGGGGACGCTATTAACGTTTGGAAAACTAAAAGTTTCCAAAAAGGGAAAGTTTCTAAAAATAGTAACTCTTTGCAATTGTCGGAATTTAACTAAGACATGGAAAAGTTTCAAGGTCTTTTATTACTAAAATGCAAACACACTTGGATGCTTTGAATGATGAACATGGATGCTTTACTTGTTTCTTTGACAAATGCTAAGGTCATACCCGTACTTACTCTAGGTCGCGGCAAGACCTCTTATATCTTTTCATCATTGTTGTGGTTACGCATACCCTTGCTAAGGTGAGTTCATAAGCCCACATTTTTACTGATTACAAAAACTTTATATAGGGGGTGAGAAAATTGTATTGCTTTTTAAATTGGAACAAGGGGTTTCTTTCGCAATTTTACTTGTTTATGTGTTGCTAAGTTGCTTACAAACTACTACTGCCAACTTAGCATGAACTGTTTGTTTTCTAGACGGAGGGATCCGGTTGTGGAGCGGAAGAGGTGAATAGATAGATCTATGGGACTAATTATCCCTATGTGGTTATGCATGCATCTTACTTGTTTCTGGCGTCGATGAACAAAGGATATATGTTTCATGGTCGTTTGTACACTATGGTGGTCATTGGTTTGGGGATTTCGACATGTTTAATTAAAATAAACACCAATTTTTAAACAATAAATCCACCACCGGTTTAGGGCAGGACTTACTATGCAACAGGATGTAAAACATGCCCTGTTGACTAAATAGCTTCAAGGTGTCATGAGCTATAGTGCAAACAGTAAATACTTTTATGGAATGTCTGTATTCGTTATACGTAGTCACTTACGTTTTGAAATCCTTGTGGTTTACTCTTGTATCAACTATTAAACCTATGAAGTCACCCAAACATTATGTTGAAGTTTTTAAACTGTTTTCTAAGGTGCTTAGCTTGGAATTGATTCTTTGATGAGTGTGACGTTATGTGCTATGTGACTTCGCCAATTTCAAGACTTATCTATTATTTACTCGTTGTCATTATTAAAACTTTGTTATGCTTCCGCTACTTTTAACTTAATTATTATGGGCTGTAAAACTTAAATCTATTTTATCTTATGCAACGAGTAAACTTTTTCAAACGTCCATGATTAGTGGTCGTTCTTTATTGCTTTGTGATCGGATTGTTATGACGTCACGCCCTCGGACACGTATTCCGTCTAGGCCTAGTTTGGGGGTGTGAAATAAATATCCATTTTACATATTCAAAAGTACCCTAAATGGTGATTTAGCTAAATATAACATATGAACACATAAAATCTTAGTTATGAAAAGATAAAGGTTTAAAGAGGACATTATGATGAACAATGATGATAGAAAACACAATCTAAACCCTTGTTTAGATTAAAAACAAAAGCTAGCACACTTGAAAACCCTAATTTCCTTTGAAAACCCTAATTTCCTTTTCTTGCTTCCTTGCTTGCAAATACTTACCAAGTCTTGGATCCTTCTTAGAATACCTTAAATATGATGTGTGTATGCTTGTATAATGATAGAAAATCAAACTATGGATTTGTTTTGGTCGGTTTTGAGCGTGGGGGTTAAGAGAGAAAACAAGGAAGGGATTTTTGTGATTTTCTTTGTAATGAGATGGAAAGTATGAGCTTTTCTTCCCAAGTTTCACCTTATTTATACTACTAGGAAGATATTTTAGTGTCTAGTTGATGTGTGCAAGGTGGCAAAGCTTCTTCGAAGAAGATTGGGATGACATGAGAATATATTGCTTATTTAGAGCTTATCTTGGTCTAGTCATGGTTCAAGTTGCATGAAGATATTTTACAAAGCTTCCTTGGGTGATCTTGGCTTATCCTTGTCAACCTATACACGAAATCAATGCTTGAGTATAAGTTAGAATTGTTTTGATCTCTTTTATATAGTCAATACCTTGACTATATTAAGTTTAATGTAGGATTACTTAATATAAGTATATTGATATTGGTAGAGTTGATTTGCTGAATTCTTGCATGAAGAATATGTAGAATGTGTTAAATACTTGAAGTTTTAAATAAACTTTAAGGATTGGGTTAATAAATTTGGGTATTTGATGAAGCGTAGTTAAGTTAACGTGCTTTACGGGAAGGCAAAACGTATGTTATCGCGAAAGGAAACAACTTAACGTAACCAATAAAAATAAAATGGGAAATGATAATAATTATCCTCTAAATAATCATATAACACTTGCTTGATGTAAACATTTAATTGTTTAATGCCCGTTTACATTGAATGATCATTTTTAGTTTACACGGTTTAGCTTAACGATTACGATATAAAAGCAAACGCGTAAAACCCTAAAAATAAATTGTGGATTACATAATGTCATATAATGACCTAAAACATGAGGTGTTATAGTCTTCCCCCGTTAAATGAGCCTTTTCCTCAAGGCTTATCACACGGCACTTTACGACGGCGCAGTCTTGGTGAAGAGGTGTGGATATTTCTTCCTGAATTGATCTTCACGTTCCCATGTAAACACAGGGCCTCGCTTAGAGTTCCATCAGACCTTGACAATTAGGACTCGGCTTCGCCTCAATTGTTTGACTTCGCGATCCATGATTTCGACAGGCTCTTCAACAAAATGAAGCTTGTCATCCACTTGGAGTCCTTCCAACGGAACGACTAATGGATCGTCAGAATAACATTTCTTCAAGTTGGATACATGAAACGTATTGTGGACCCTGCTCAGCTCTTGAGGAAGCTTAAGCTTGTAAGCAACGGCTCCAACCTTTTTCAACACTTTGAAAGGTCCGACATATCTGGGGTTTAACTTCCCCCGTTTGCCAAAACGTACGACCCCTTTCCAAGGTGAAACCTTAAGCATAACTTTATCTCCAACTTGAAACTCCATCGATTTACGCTTTAAATCAGCGTAGCTCTTTTGTCGATCGCGAGCGGTTTGAATCCTTTGTTTAATCTGGATGATCCTCTCCGTTGTTTCTTGCACTAATTCTGGACAAGTGAGTTGAACTTGTCCAACCTCGGCCCAACACACGGGTGAACGACACTTTCGACAATAAAGTGCTTCATCAACACGTGAGCCTAAATGTAGCTTTGATAAAACTTGGGTTATTGTATGAAAACTCGATAATGGAAAATGTTTAACCCAACCATTTCCATAGTCGATTACGCAGCAGTAAGCATATCTTGAGAGTTTGTGGTCTTTCTTCTATTTGATTCCGTCGGTTTGTGGAATGATTATGCAGTATCTCAGATCCAATCTTGTACTAAAATCCTTTCTGAAGTGACTTCCAAAAATTCGATGCGAACCGAGGGTCACGATCACAGATAATTGAAACAGGTATTCCATGCTTCGTGACTACCTCCTTTAGGTACATTCTTGCCAGATTATCCATAGGATATGTTTCCTTTATTGGCATAAAAATGACAGGGAATTGTAAGTCGGTCAATGATTACCCAAATAGTGTCATAACCTTGTGATGACTTAGGAAGCTTCGTGATAAAATCCATCATGATGTTGTTTACCACTTCATTAGGGTTATCTCTGGGTTGTACTAAATAACCCGATGGTTTCTGATGTTCTGCCTTGACGTTAGGCCTGTGATCAAAATTGCTAACATAGTTTCTTCATATCATGTAATCTTGTAAGACCCAAATGAATAGGTTTTTTAGACTTGTGGGACTCGTTGCATGATCACATTACTTAAGGTCCCAATAACATGGCTAAACAACTCCTGCCATTTATGTAATAGTTCCTACGCTAGTGTTCCAATCTTTTCGTTCTAAGTTTCTCGAATCTTTTTAATTTTCAACCAAATGTTCCTCCAACATCCTCATCTTGATGTCTCGGCTTTCGTGCTTCAGTCTAGATTTCAAGTTTTTAATTAGGAAGATTACCAATCCAATAGTCATCACTAAGCACCAAACCCTTAGTCGTTTCTGTTCCTTCTGTAGAGCATCAGGGCAACAACATTCGCCTTCTCTAGGTGATAACGAATTTCGCAATCGTAATCACTCAGCAACTCTAACCAGCGACGTTGCCACATATTTAATTCCTTCTGATCAAGAATGTGTTGTAAACTTTTGTGATTAGTGAACAATCCGTGAAACTTGGTTCATACAAATAGTGACTTCCAAACTTTTAGAGCAAACACTACTGCCCTAAGTTCTAAATCATGAGTCGTATAGTCTTTTCATGAATTTTACACTGGAGTGATGCATAAGAAAAATACATTTTTCTCTTTGCATCAACACAGCGCCCAACCCTTCTTGGAAGCATCGTTAGTATGCGATGAAGGTCTTCACTTCCCTCAGGTTAGGCCAGGATTGGTTGCATACACAACTTCTGCTTAAACAGTTCGAAAAGCTGCTGCATCTTGTTTATCCCCCAATAAATCTTGACACCTTTCTGAGTTTAGTTTAGTTCATTTGGCTTGGCGATCTTTGAAAACCTTGAAGAATTCTTCTATAAAGCCAGCATAGGCCCAAAGAATTGGCGAATCTCCATAGGTGTATTAGGAGACGCCCATCCCTTGATAGATTCTATCTTGGCAATAAGGGTCACGTAAATACCTTGACAGTTCGATTCATGATCGAGGATTGTATTGGAGATCCAGAATACAATTAGAGAACTTGGCGTACAATTCTTATCTTCGTAAGCAATTTCAAGATCTGCCTAAGTTGTTCTTCATGTTCCTTTTACTTTTGGAGTTAGTTCAAAAGTCATCCCGATGAAGACAATTTCTAACTTGTCCAGATACGGTTTTCACACAGTTCATAACGGTCTATGAACCCTCCGATGCATTAGTCAAACCAAATGGCATGGACATGGAATTCATAGTAAACTGTTCAAGTCATGAATGCAGTTTGGGAAGGTATTCTTCCTCGAATCTCAATTGGTGATAACTTGACCTTAGATCGTTCTTTGAATAAATACTCGACCCTTGCAGCTCGGTCGGAATAGGTCATCGATCCATGGGAGTGGGTAGCGGTTCTTCACTGTTAGTTTGTTCAATTCCCTGTAATCGATGCACATTCGGAAAGACCCATCTTTCTTCTTTACAAACAGAACCGGAGCTCCCCAGGGTGGGGAACTTGGTCTTATAAAGCCTTTGTCCGTAAGTTCTTGTAGTTGCTCTGTTAGTTCCTTCATTTCGGTCGTGCTTATCTAATATGGTGACGTGCTACAGGCTGTAGACACGGTACCCAAATCGGATTGAAACTCACTTGTCGAAATGTGTGGTGGTATACCCGCCAAGTCCTCAGGAAAAACTTATAGAAATTCTTTAAACAATGGGCCACATCTTCAAGTGTTTCTCCTTTGATTTGTCTTGTCTTTTGGTTGCGGTGATATTTGCTAAGAATAGGTGACATCCCTTTGTTAAATACTCTTGAGCCTTAGCACACGAGATGATGTTTAATTGGTAGGTTCACCGATGTTTATTGCTGGCTTCCGTCATCTTGAACGATTAAAATTTTCGTCCTCGAAAGGAATACGTATGATCTTTTTACGCACAGAACAATAACGGATGGAACTTTGCCAACCAATCCATACTAATTATTATGTCAAAAAACTACCTAGTCTCGGGATAGGAACCAAACTCATACCAATATAATCTATGTTGAAAGGATGACTAAGAAGTTTAACGTACAACCGAATAATAGTGTTTAACCAACAATCCCGCTCGGCTAGTATCGACATTTATAATCATGATCTAAAGCATTGCTATACTCAACTAGTGATAACAATTGAGGAGCTAATGCAGTAGATACAGAACTCTATCTGGCACAGGTGATCAAATAAATAGATGCATAAGCGGTAGTTTAGGAGCACACGTTACGTGACAACATTGTTGTATGGGTTTGCCCCTGCATTGCCCCTGGAATATAACTTTGCCCCGAGCCTTGGATTTTCCAACCTAATTACCCGGTTGTTGTTGTCTTCAATTTTGGGCAATCCTTCTGGAAATGCCCTTGAGCACACATGTAAAACAAACGTTGCCCTCTGATTAGCCCTAGTGTGACATTTGGGATTCATGCAGTTTCAGAGCTAAATGGACCAAATCGGTTACACTTTGGCATTTGGGAGCCAGGCCATCATGGTGATAGTTACATTTGGAACACAGGGTTTAGAGCCTCCGTATGGTTCCGTCACATTTCTCTGCTGCATATGCTCTCTGTTGTTTTGTCTCTTGTTTGGTTGCTGATTTTGTTGTTGCTGGCGGTTCATAGACTTTTTTTTTTGTCTGTCTGAGTTCAGCCAAGTGTTGATCTTCTTTTGTCCATGAGTTAAGTGGGAACTCAATGGACATCCTGCATAGTTTTTGGCTTAGTCGCCATCACACTGCCATGGATTGTGTTGGGCAAGCCACCGACATATTTCTCAACTTGGTCTATTTCTTCTGGAAAAGTTACCTTTTACTTTCAAATTCCACATTTTGAACTCCAGTTTCTTAATTTCGCCTCTTGGGCAGTATTTGTCCGTCATCATCTTTTTCAGTGTCCTCCATGGCATTGCATGGGAAGCTTCAGGAGTAGTGGTCTTAACATGGGAGTTCTGTAATGTAAGAGCATTTCCTTGCAGGGTACACGTAGCAAATTTGACCTGGCATGCTACTGTACAGTTGCTTATGCTGTAAACAGACTCTATCTTTTCAAACCACTGAGTGAGTCCAACAACTCCATCAGTGCCCTTGAAGTTCAAGGGTTGGCATTTTAGGAAGTCCAGGTAGGTGCATTTACGAGCAACCTGCACAGGCCTTCTGATACCCGTTCCTGAAGTATGGCTATCATCGCCATTTCTGGTTGCATCACGTGCTGCCAGTGCAACAGTAACGCCTTCGTTAATCATTGCCTGAATTTGGGCATTGGTGACAGATGTAGTGGTATGAGTGTCTTGTACAACTGTTGTTGAAATTATTCGTGGTATAACCAAATCGACATTCATTTATAATAAATTCGATTTCATAAATAACGTAATCCATCCATTTCATATATAACTTGGAAAAACAGACATGTTCGGTTCATATACAAAATGATTACTACACTTAGGTTACAAGACAAAAGAAACAACCTAAAGCCATACTAGCCGGTTATACCCGTAAAACTTCTTGTATGCCTGTACAGTTAGATAATACTGAACAAAAGACCTATTTCTGGGTAGCTAAACAAATAAAAGATCATATACAGTCTGCTAGCTGGGAATAACCCATAATACTTAACATGCTGCATTAGCATAGCTACAACATAACCAAATCTAGGAACTGCTACCAGCCTCTCCTGGTGCATTAGGCTGTGCCAGACCTTTTTCAGGTCCAAGCTGCCTCTGAAACTCGGCCATCTGAGTCTCTAGTCCTTTTAGCAACTTTAATGCCTTAGTCAACTGGACCTGCCTCTGGTAGTTGCTTTAGTTAGATTCTAAAGTCACAACCTGACTCTTACGGTCAGCTGCCTGCAACTGTAAAATCACTGCCTGCTGACCCATCACTACAGAACGTAATGCCAAGATCTCTGAACGTGTCATATAGCTAACCTCTATGGAGTGTCCCCATGCCTCTCAGGAAACCAGAGTCTCCTAATTAGTAGTCGTACTGTTATCATAAGTTCGGTACTGACTCCTCATCAACAATGTCACCAACCTCTGAATATATATAGGTCTGCCTTGTTCTTTCTTTTGTCTGAGTCTCATCTATCACAGCCTAGATATCCTGCATGTCTAGCTCCTGGACTGCAGTAAGCTCAGTCACCCTAGTATTGACCCCTCAAAGGGTCATTGGTGCTACCTCCTCAACAGCCTCTCTCGGGTCTATCCAAACATCTCTAATCCATAGTACCAACAAACCCATGTTATCATACCGACCTACCTCGGCTCTCCATCGTCTGATCTCGGTATCCATAGTACCAACCAACCTTAGTTAGCTACGACCCTCCATCGGTCTAGTGCAGCTGCGGCTGAACTCTCTCTAAGCTCGTACCTAGGACCAAGGTCAATACCCAACCTCTTCTGAGGTGGTAGTGTAATCTCGGGCCTGTCTGTCATATAGCTAGAAGATAGTAACTACAAAAGTGGTAATGAAGTAGGTAGTGGTAATGGATGAGAAGTGGATGGTGTCTCGGCTCTTAGCCGGATCATAGCAGCCCGATAGCCCAACGGGCGAATAGGACTAGCAAGTGGTGATGCTGGAAATGGGGGAGATGGTATATGTGGTAAAGGGGATGATAGTGGAGTAAGTGGTGATGGTGGTGTAATAGTTAAGGCAAGAAGTCTCTCGACCTATTCCCTAGGAGGAAGTGATATGGATGGCTCATCTCGGATAGATATCCTGGCGGTCATACGATGTACAGGTGGGACAGAGTCGGCCAGAGCTGGGTGCTCCTCCTCCTCATCCTCGTCCTCGGCATCATCTCCGAAAGGCTCCTCCTCCTCCTCATCATCATCATCCCTATCAAGCAGGTTAATCAGTGGATCCTCCTCGGGTTCCTCATCGTCTCTTCCGGCTCCTCCACCCGGATCAGATCAGGAACATATCCTGGGTATCTGCAGTGGGTGAGGCAACTGCAGGTAGTAGCTGCTCCTCGGCCTGGAGTACTCTCATACCTATGTGAGATTTATACTCAGGGTGTACATCGGCTCAGAACAAAGTCCATTGGGGGCAGGTGACTGCGGCGCCTCGGGGGCGGGTTATGTGGTCGTCGATGTGGAAACCTCGGGGCCAGTATGTAGTCAGGCGGTTGGTGGAACCTGATAAGCAGCCATTATTGTAAGCATATGGGTCCTCTGGGCATTATGGGTGTCATAGACTCCTGGTGAAACCAATGTCTGGACCATCCTACTAATGGACTGGGGTCACTCTGCCGTGTAGGTGACCGTGGAATATTCCTATTCTGACATTTACCGTATCTTTTTTGAAACTCCAACATAAACTTTATATTAGTATTTAATATAAGAATCTTTTTAGTATTTTACTTTTATATCATTTACATGTATATCAAATCTTGATATATCAATCATGCATGCATCTAGCCCTACCGACTATTGCACAATTAGTGATATGTATGTCACGTGAGACCCTTTGTATGAATGCAATGTTTCAAAATTGGTTATAGTTTTCCAGCAAAAACATTTGACATGGTTCTCTATAAACCTCTGGCTATTGATACCAATCTGTAACACACCTAATTGGGTCGCAGCGGCAGTAAGGGTCCGGGGCGGTTACTTCTTAGATCAATAAACACTAGATAATATAAGAACGGACCAAAAAGTCGTTTAAAATGTTTCATTGATTTACACATAATATTGTGTTACAAAAGCCGAAGCTTATTGTTTACTTGTATTATTACAATGATTCCAGCCCATAACTGTATATAAAATGTTAATGCAACCTAAATCTTTATGCATGATTTCAACTTATAACCACAATGTATCCTTCGCACCTCGTGGCTTAATGATCTCCTGGAAAAACATTGCATTTAAAACATCAAAATTATAGTTGGTGAATTTCTTAGGTTTATGTAAATGTATACGCTAGGGAACGCAAGGACTTTCCCCGTGATAATGCAAAAAGATGCAGGTCTTCACAAATGTAATTACGTTTTACTAAGCTCATGACACCGAAGCTCGTACTTAATGGATACAATTATATAAATATTGCATACATTGCCCAGATGATGATGTTCAACAGTAACATCCATATCTGACTTGATTACGTTCGTTTCCAGTGATAGCTAGTTACCCGACGGGGAGGTCATCCCAAAAGTAGATCTATCTATAATATTGCGCTCACATTTAAGTAATTGAGATTCATTTTCTTAGGCATAGTGGGTTTATTGCTACTTAGCAAAACGTATCATGATAAATGCACATTTTGCGTCTAATTTGTTAAAACTGTATATGTTTCTCACCCCAAAAACTTGGTAAATTAATAATTGTTAAAACATTGCGGCTATGAACTCACATTGAGTGAGTAAATTGATATAAAAGTATCCCTAGTAAAAACGCGTACGCTAACGCCCGAATGCTAAACCTAGTTATTTTAGGTCGAAATCAGTATTTCAAGTAGTTGTCTAACACTATCATATATTATCCTTTTTAGTTATCATGTTCTATCGTTTCGGGCTTTATAATTTAGAGGTTCCATGAATGAGCGTACGAGGACGTTTGACAATTTTAAATTGTTAAATCCAACAACTCGTCAATCGCATCCGGAGTTGCCTTCATTATAAATTCCCTAGTAATATAGCACTTTGAAACTTATAAACATATAATATTATATATAGCTATATCACCATCTAATCATTTAAGTGAAATCGTATTTATAAAGTAAAAAAAACGTTTATAATTACGCCTTTAGCAAAAACGACATAACTTTGTCGTTTTAAGTCCGTTTCTCGCGTTTCTTACGCCCAACTTTCTTGTTTGTTTTTAGACTGAGTGATCATAAAATCACATTTTTAGGTTTTTTGATTCTGTGATGAATAGTGGTTTTACTATTCATAACAGCTATAAAATCGGTTTTTAACTTTTAATTAACGTTAAAACCAGTTTTAGTGTTTTCTTATTCGTTTACTAGCCTTCCAGTTTTGTTTGCGTTTTCTTTTCGAACACGTTCTCGTAATTGAAAGTTTTATCATATTATTGATGTTTACAAAGTATAAGTTACTGCCATGAATAGTAATTTTTATAAAATTTGTTTTATAAGTCGTCTTTAGCGTCGTTAAACTCGTAATTAGTGTATTTCTTCGTGAATAATCGGATTTTTGAGGTTATTATTCTTTTTGGAATACTCATGAGATGGTAATATCTTTATAAAACTTAATTGCTGCTTCCATTTCGAATCAATACTGGAAAGGTTTGTGGTTTGTGGTTTAAATGTTTTAAGCATAATTTTTGTTCCATTATGCTTCAACCATATATACAATACTTCACAACATTTCTATCTTATGTTTTACATATATAAAGTCCATTAGATCATGCTTTGCTCAAGTGTGTTCAAGATAACAAGTTAACTATCCATTTTTTTTACTTTAACTCATAAAGTTAACATTAGAAACCCTAATTAGCTATTAAACATGGTCATACTTTACCAACATGATCTAGAACACTTATACATCCCTTTTAACATGATATTACCATTCATATGACATGTAAATAAGATCCATATACGTTTGATCATAAGTAAATTTCTTAAACATGTTTTAAGCTTGATTTTTATACCATTAAGCTTCAACACCTTATTACAACTACTTCACAACATTTCTATCTTATGTTTTACATATATAAAGTCCATTAGATCATACTTTACTCAAGTGTGTTCAAGATAACAAGTTTAACTACCATTTTCACTTGTAACTCATAAGTTAACATTAGAAACCCTAATTTTTCCCAAGTAAACCCTTTCTTCCTTTTCTTGATTCCTTCCTTGCAAATGGTTAACCAACTCTTGAAACCTTCTTAGAATACCTTAGATATGATGTGTGTATGCTTGTATGATGATAGAAAATCAAGCAATGGATTGGCCAAAATGATGATTTTGAGCCGTGGGGTATGTAGAGTAACAAGGAAGAGTTTTTGTGATTTCTTTGTTAAGGAATGAAGTAAATAAGTTTTCTACTTCATGTGCATGCATATTTATACTACTAATGAGATATTTATGTGTCTAGTTGATGCATGCAAGGTGGAAAGGCTTGGAAAAAAGGTTAGGGCTTATCTTGGATAAGAATGGCTAGTCATGAGTTCAAGTGGATGCAAGATGCATGTATGAAGCATACCTTAAGCATAACTTTATCTCAAACTTGAAACTCCATCAGTTTACGCTTTAAGTCAGCGTAGCTCTTTTGTCGATCGCGAGCGGTTTGAATCTTTTGTTTGATCTGGATGATCCTCTCCATTGTTTCTTGCACTAATTTTGGACCAGTGAGTTAAACTTGTCCAACCTCGGCCCAACACACGGGTGAACGACACTTATGACCATAAAGTGCTTCAAACGGTGTAGCCTTAATGCTAGCATGATAAATGTTATTGTATGAAAACTCGACTAATGGCAAATGTTTAACCCAACAATTTCTAAAGTCGATTACGCAAGCACATAGCATATCCTAGAGAGTTTGGATGGTTCTCTCGCTTTGTCCGTCGGTTTGTGGATGATATGTAGTACTCATATCCAAACTTGTACCCAAAGCCTTCTGAAGTGGCTTCCAGAAATTTGTTGCGAATCGAGGGTCACGATCACAGATAATTGAGACAGGTATTCCATGCTTCGTGACTACGTCCTTTAGGTACATTCTTGCCACTTTATCCATGGG
>BQNB010027203.1:0-57844 GCA_026074375.1 Tanacetum coccineum | reverse complement strand
AGATGATGACAGATTAAGTTTAATAAAACTTTGTATTTTGGTATATTTTGATTAGAAAGGTTAGATAATTCGATCCAACATAAAACATGAGAACTGATATAGATCTATTTAAACTTGCAGCAGTGCAGTTGTCGAGTCAGCGCGAACTTAAGAGGAAGCTAAAGAAAGGGCTGCAAGAATCGTTGAGTCGACGCGAACTTCTGCAACAGGTAATAGTGGCCATGTCTGGAAATTTTTTACCCATGTATCTTATACCCAACATGATGAAAAACGTGTTTGGTTTGAGGTGGAACTGCAGGGAGCTCAAGGGGATCGTAAAGCTGAGGTTTTTCAGGTTAGTAACGATGATACTGCAGTGGCTCAAAGACAGTTGAAGGACAAGCAACCTGAAGAAAAGACAAACACGGCTTGCTAGGTAAAGGAGCAGAAAAAGGAATATCAGACTGGGTGGAAGATCAAGACGGGTAATGTTCTTGATTCTTGTAATCAGAGGTCCACACAACAATGTACGAAGAGTAGGGTCGCCAAACATTTGGGTGTTGCAGGGTTACAGCAGCATAATGGGTTAGTTAAGAAGACGAACATGACACTCTTGGCTAAGGTATGTTGTTTTTTGATTCAGTCTGGTCTGTCTACATATCTAGTGAACAAGGTCACCATCATCAGCGACTAGATTTAAAACGCCTATAGATATGTTAGGATTTTTTGGTTGGCTTGCTAGTTAGGGTTTTTTTGATTGGCTTACTAGTATTAACCAAGAGATGCTTGAACCGGTTAAGGTCAAGTGCATATTCCTGGGATACCGTAAAAGGTATAATGGGTAATAAAGCTTTGAAGGTTAGATGACGTTACTTCAAAGGTAGTGCTTTACAAGAATATGAGTTTCAATAAAAGTGGGGAATACAAGAAAACTTTCACTGGTTCTGGTGTAGGTACGGGTTCAGTGCAGGTGTTGCAAGGAGTTGAGTTTGAGGTGGAACCGTAGTAGGATCATACATTTGAGGTGAAACCTCATGGGAATGTCGGTCATGTAGCTGGTTCACATTAAGTACAAACTCAAAATTTAATATACTATCATTTAACACGTGATAAGGAGCAACACTCAGCACATGAACTACTCAAGTATAGAGAAGACAGTAATGAGGCTGCTTTTGCAGTTGCTGAAGCGGAGAAGATATATGCACATGAGTCATTGACTTTCAATAATACAGTTGCTTGTGAGGTGATTTCCAAGTGGAAGGCTGGATTGAAAGATGATATTGGATGCCTCGGTCAGGATGTGTGTGCTCAGCCAAAACAGGTTGCAGAAAGCTGTACGACAACGATGTCTATTACTGGGAGTATACACCAGGTATGTTCATACATCTATTTCTCTATATAGATGATATGGTTTTTCTTGCGGATGCAAGGCTGAGATCTGGGTTACCAAGGGTTTGCTAGAAAAAGCAAAGCGAAATATACTTGGTATGGAGATCTTCAGGGATCAGAGTGGAAATACTCTGAGGGTGTCACAGTCCAGGTTTTACAACGGGAAGTTGGTACAGACTTTGTTGGAGGGACACTCCATACTGTCGTTGGAGGTAGTCTATCAGGGGACTGTGATGTGGAAAAGAATGGTAAGTGGTCATGTATATATGCGGTTGGAAGCCAGGAGTATCAGATGGTCTGCACGAGACTTGACATGGCATCTGAAGATGTGGGTATGTTGGATAAGTTTGATCGTGGATTACTGATTGGTGGTTTTCACACTGTATATATATATAATATATAATAAAATATAAAATATATATATAAGTATAAATATCAACAATCAATAAAACCGAGAAGTAGTATAGAATGTTCCCGGGTCGTTTATCCCCAACGAGGCTGTACTGGAAAATCGATACAATCGAAGATTTGAGTTTGAAGGAAGGAATTAGTTTGGGAAGTTGAAAAAGTCAAA
This sequence comes from Tanacetum coccineum, assembly GCA_026074375.1. NCBI lineage: Eukaryota > Viridiplantae > Streptophyta > Magnoliopsida > Asterales > Asteraceae > Tanacetum > Tanacetum coccineum. The sequence continues at coordinate 55,902 of BQNB010027203.1, read as the reverse complement.
TTAGATGATAACGAACAAAAACGTTTAAGAAAAACCTAGAAATTACGAAATTAAACTAGAAAACGAGAGCCCGAATCCCGAACAAAGGGGGAAAAACCTAAAATCTTTAAAATAACCTACGAAGAAATCTTTACTTTAAACTATCTGGGCCAAATAACGAGAATGGAAAAAAGGACTAGACGATAAAGGAGTTGTTTGGACCAAAAACGAGTCAAGACAAAAAACCGCACTGAACGTGCTTTAAAAAAGTAAAAAGTTGTAAAATGACCTACCGAAATTTATTTATATTTTCTACAAACTAGATTATAAAAGAAAATCTTCCTAAAAAGCAAAATTTTTTTTGATATTTTTGCATTTCTTTATGAAATATTTATAACTTTTAACGAAATTAAATTATAAAAAATATTTAAATGGCTAAGAAACATTCTGAAAAATTTCAAAAAATACTAGATTTCTAAAGATCTACGAAAAAATAAGAAACAAAATAAGCTTAAATAAATATGCCCGTACTAAGTTATTTCAGTTATAGGCTATAAGTACAAAAAACACACATAAATACCAAAGCCCCTGTGTCTATACGACAGACCCAGGGCGCAGTGGTAGAGTGTGTGTGTAAAAGGGGATGTATCGCTTGGTCCCGGGTTCGAGTCTTGCTCACCCGGGCCAAGTGTCTTCCCTTTTTTTTTCGAAAACTCAAAGAAGCAAAGTTGTTAAGCTCGTGGGGCTTAACAACTTTGTCTTCTACAACTTTTCAACGAAATGGCCTCTATAAGCTTATAAATAAGCTTAAGTGGGACAGAAATAGCTTAAAATTGCTTAAGGCTAATCAAGACTAAGTCTTGGGAACTTTGGGCAAATAGCGAGCACTAGGACTAGATAAGCTAAAAGGGTAAAACTAATCTAAATAAGCTATAAAAAGTTAAAAGCTTAAACTAAATAAGCTGTGAAGAGCTTATGATGACAGAAAAAGCTAAACAAAGCTTTAAAGGGCAAAAGCACTAAAGTGGGCATTCAAATAAGCTAGCAACAGGGAAATAAGCCAACTAACAATCTAACTTAACCTAAATAACCACTAGGAAACAATTTGAGCTTATGGAATAAGCTCAATAAGCCAAAATCAAAAATAAGCAATCCCTCAGCCTAACTTAAGCTAAAAACAGTCAAAGGGCTTACTTGAGCTTAGAACTAAGCTATCTAGAAAAGTCCTAATGGCTGAAATTTGAAGGGCTTATCTAAGGGCTTATAGGCTCCCTAAATAAGCCAAGAAATTGGCCCTTAGGTCACTTAAAAGCCAAGAAATGAGAACTTAAAGTCTCCCCTTTGCACCAGGGGAGCTTTAAGGTTAATCTCAAGGGGCTTATTTGACAGCTTTCAAAAAGCTGTCAAATAAGCTCTAAACAAAAAATTAAGCTCAAACAGATTGTGTGCTACTTGTAAGAGGAGCTTAAGCACAATTTTTAGCTTTTTTAAAAGACTTAAAAACCCCCAACCCCCCCCCCCCCACACAACCCCCCCCCCCCCCCCCCCCCCCCCCACCCACCCCCCCAAAACAAAAACCAACACCACCCACAAAAAAACAACCCAAACCCTGCTGATTTTGTTAAATGAAAAAGGGTCTTTGGGTTTTTAAAACTGCCACTAGCAAAAACTTGGTGCTTTTTGACTCACAAAGTCAAAAGACCAAAGACTGTGGCAGCTTGTTTTTAACACACAAAATACACACTTTTTTGATACTCAAACTCAAACCACAAGTGCTTAACTAAATAAGCACTTGTGGTGTTGTTAAAATTCTAACAGTGAACAAAATGGTTTATAAAAACTTTGAAAAACAATTTTCAAACTAAAAGGACCTATAAAACAGCTTAAATGAAGCTTAAATCTTAAGCCTAATCTAACCCAATGGCCTTACCCCATGCCAAAGCCATTTTGACCCGTTTTAAGGCTTATGCCAAACACCCTTTTACTTAAAACTGTCAAAATAAAATGCACTTAAAATCTAATTAAAAGCTAAAACAGCTTAAACTTTTATTCTACTCACACTAATTTTCACCTAAGTAAGCCATTTGAACTATTAAATCTATAGCTTATTAAGAAAAATAAGCTAGTTTCTCTCCTAGCTTATTAGTACTTAATGACAGAATTAAAAGATGATGAAATCTAAGTGACTTTTAGACTAAGATAGCTTAAGACCATTGCAATTATAAGCTAGCTAAGCTAAACACAACAGGTTTAAGCATAAGAATTCATGAGAATAAGCACTATGTAATGAGCTATAAATGCTAAATTCTAAATTCAAAGAGTTAGAACCTGTGAACTTGTAGTCTCAGCACTAAGCCACTCTTGTAGAGTGAGTGGCTATAGAAAAAAACAAATATTGGCCCCTTAGCCTCTAAACCTGAGCTTAAAAGCTCAATAAGCTCTTTGTGGCTTATTACTCCAAATAGCTTTCAAAATGAACTCAAATGATCAATTATGAACTAAAATGAACTGAAAACAGTATTTAATAGATTTTAACAAGATTTGAACTGAGTTTGAGCTTATTAACAAGAATAAGCTCAAAAGAGCTTATTGAGAGCTTATTGAGTGAAAATAGCTTAATTTTTCATTAAAACTGAGAATTACAAATGAATAGAGAAGTTAATTAAAAAACACTATCAACTACTTTTAAGAATAACTAAAACGACATAAAAACTAACTCCTTGCCATAATGGCTTTACAAAGTTATATATAGGAAAAACGACTAGGGTCTTCTCTTTTCTCTTCTTCCTGTTGTGCTTTCTTGTGGACACACAAACAAAGGTGTGTTTGTTTTGTGAGAGTGTTCACAGCTTCTAATCTTAGCCCTTCAATCTTCAAAAATCAATCTTGGTCATTGATTTGTGCTCGTTTCTAGTGAGATTGCCAGCTTGGCAAACTTTATTGGGTGTGGTGGTAGTGGAGGAGGGGGGAGGTGAGTATCCATGGGGGTGGAGAAGAAACGCAGGGTAAAAGTGAGGTGGGGAACCCGTGATTTTGTTTTGGGTTTTTTTTTTGGGTTTCAAAAAAAGCGGGAAAATGAGTTGTATAAAAAAAAAGAGTGACAGGGTATAAGTTTGGACTATTGGCACAAATGGTCCCTCTAGGTTATATGTTGGTTTGCAACCATGGTCCTTTTTGTTATATAACTTTGGGGACTTGGCAAGATTAGTCCCCAAAGGTTATACAACTAGTTACACCCCACGTCCTTGGTGTATTACAAGTATGGGGAGTTGGCAGTTTTGCCCCCCCACTTGTTACTTAGCTTAATTGGCAAATAGGGCCTTCTTTCTTTTTTTCTCTTTTCTTCTTCACATATAAGTTTAGGCGATTTAATAAGGTTTAGTCCCTAAACTTATATTTCTTGACTTTTGGCCTCGGGGTTGACTTGGGTTGACTTTGACTTTGACCAGTTGACTTTTCTGCTTCGATTTGGCTTTGTCTTTCACAGTCTTTTCCATTCCGAGTCCGGTTTTGTCGTTTTGGCTTTGTTTTTCGTCCTTTTCTTAGATATCCGTTCCTGCACAATACAATTAGCAAAACAAGCATATATTTGGCATTTTAAGTCCGTTTTTAGTTATTTTAGCTCGTTTTTAAAGGTAAAAGGTATGTGTATTTAAGCACATACCAAAATCCCCCATACTAAGGTATTGCCGTGTCCTCACGCAATGTTATGAAGTAAAACTCAATTTACGAATAAACTAAGAATCTCAATTCCTCGACTATTACTTTGAAAAAGTAGCCAGTGTTCGTCAAGGGAAACTAAAGAATCAAAAGCTTTGACAAGTCCCGTTTTTACCATTTTTTATTCATACACTAATTATCCCTAATGTTTTTGAATTTTCCTTTTTCTTTTCTCGACTTCCTGTTTGACTTCCTTTATTATATCAACATTGGGATATAGAATGAGAAAGTCATAGAATGATCTACGATGTCATGACGATAAATTCATGTCCCCGATTTTCACTAGTTCCAAAACCAAGCAATTAAACAAGAATCATTTGTCAATTATAAGTCTAAATGCTAAGCAACTCATATTTGACTTGTGAACTTTTAACTCCAACAACGAGTATATGATTTAAATGTGTGTACTCATTTCAACTCAACATAGAATCAACTTATTTCCATAGTCGTGATTCACGATGAATCATGATCAAAGCGACAACTTATTTAGGACTTGTAACTGATTTTAAGAACGAGTTTTAACTGTAGAACTTTTTGCAACATCTTTATCATCAATATCATAAGTTCTTAAAGCTAGGAATGCGTTGCTTAGTTTGAACACTACTTAGCAGCTCCTAGTAGGATTCTAACAACCAAGCGGCCGATGATTCTTAGTTTGTAAAATCCACCACGTTGTAGCGTTGTGGGAAATCACATCAACACCTTTTTCCTATTGGCTAAGGATTTGTGTCCTAGTTTGAACCCCTCACTAGACCTCGCTTCATGGTGAGATTATCACAACAAACCCCAAATCTTAGAAGTAAAAGATGTTTAGTTCTGAACCCCCCACCTCGTGGTTAGCGGAGTGGGATATCACGACACATCTTTTACTTGCTCCATATAATCAAATGTATGCTTCATTGGATAATTTAATATTCATGCATTTTGATTCATACTTCATTCCTGTTCGTTGGCATTTTAATTTCGAATTATTAAGAACAGAAATATCTCGCTGTAAAGAATCAAGATACAAATTTTGAAGCCTTTTTCTGAAATCATTGATTGGCTTAGTTGAATTGAAGTGAGGCAAGTATAAAGATTAGGTGGAATTAGAGCTACTGGGTAAAAAGCCACAGTTACTTCATTTAATGTTTAGAAGAATCTTGTTGCACATAAACTTTATTTAACTTATCACTTCTTGTTCCTCACCTTATTAAAATTCGAAGCAATCGAATTGTGAAAGCTTAGCCTACAAGTGGTAAGTTGAGGAACTAGCTAGGGCTCAACTGCCCGATCGATGTCAAAAATTATCTATTTACCATTAGGAAAAGTCAAAAACTGTGACAAAACACTTATTTTATTTTTGAAAATTTTTAAAATTTTTTTTTTTTTTTTTTTTTTTTTTTTGTTATTTTTGCAAAAAATTTGGTGGTAAAACGGGAATAGCGACACTTAAACTATCCTAACTTGACATTATTAGTCCCTACGTGTCATGCCTTACAATATCTAATGTAATTCCGTATAAGTAGACATATTTTAAGGCTAACAATAAAGCTTAAAACTAAACGAGGCTGACTAGTTTGCTCATCGACACCTTTGTCGTTAGGTCGATGAATAACTAAGATATTATATTTTGATACAAATTTCTTTTTATGTAAAAAACTCGGAACATAAATCTACTTTAGTTGTATGAAAATCGTTCATTAGAGATTCCTAGTAAGGAGAGTAGATACTTGGTTTTAGAGGTGACAATAAACTTATTAGTTAAATATGGGTCTACTTGGATAAATATCTACTACATGATGAGTCTAATTGGGTTTTCGAAAGATTATAAATGAGTCTATTTGGTATAATGTGCAATTACATGACAATTACCTAATGGGTCTAAACGGGTCAATGTTTTTATTTTTATTTACTTTTTTCATATGTAACTAATTTTTTTTTTACCAAAACTCATCTAGACCCGGACCCAACGCATCTAGACCCGACTCATTTAAACCAATGTGTCTAGAAGACTATCTAGACCCGGACCCATTTAAACCTAAACTCATCTGAACTTTAACCCATTTAAACCCAAATGCATTTAAACCCGTAACCCAACCCACCCGACCCACCTATTTTCCACCTCTACTTGGTTTGGTTACCCTCCACAATGAGTTTCATCTTTCAAGTTTTCATCGAATGTAGATAAGCACACAAATTTTTTTGGTTGTTTAATTTATGTGTAAATCTTTTACAATTTGTTTAAATATAAGTCACATTATATCTAAATTTTTATTATTTGTGCATAAAAATGGTATATTATATAATTTTAATTATACAATTTGCCAAAGTTTGTCGATCACATACACGGAGTTGTTAAATAAGATTTACCTATAACAGTTTATTATATAGTTATGATATACGTGCGCGCGTGGATTTTTACACAACTTTTTCATTGTGTATCGATATCGACTAATATTATGTATAGATTTTTGTTGAGCGAAGATTTGAATTTTGTTTAATTAGCATGGTGTTGAGGTTGATGTAGATTAAATTTAACCATTGATACCATGTTTTAGACATTATGCATGTTTAATAACACGTAATAACCTTTAAAAAATTGTTTTTCCGAATATCCTTATTTAAACTATAAAGCGGAATTACATTTGTCGTTGTTATATTTACAATCTCAAGTATTTATTTTCATCTCGCGGTAAATCATGAGGTCATGCCTTCATTTTGATATTTATATTACTGTTAACTAGTTTTAATCTCCGTGTACGCACGTGGCTCAAACATAAATGATGATTTAAGTAATAATTTCTATTACAATTGTAAGTATATTATATGTTTTTTAAGAACATTTAATGTTTATATGTTTGATTATGTTGTTTTTTACTTTGCCTCGTGTAAATTAATATAAACTCACTTTAATTCTTATAGTTCGAATCTCACACACTTTTTACTCTTAATATTTTTATTCGGAATAGTTATATCTTTATTATTTATCAACAAACCAATTACATCAACCCATGCACGCACGCAATTTGGACAGATACTATAACGGGTAATAATATTTGAATAATTTTGTTTTGAAGTTAAATATTGTAATAATTCATAAATTCATGATATTGTAATGTTTAATATTTTTCTATAAAATTATATTAACTTTTTAATACTAAAATAGTTACAACACCATGCACGCACAAGTTTTACATAAATTTTTCATTATGTGTTAATATCGCTTGATATTTTGTATAGATTTTTGTTGCACAAATAATTTGACCTTGTTTAACCGGAATTTTAGTTGTCCTGTTCTAGACATTATGTGTGTTTAGTAGCACATAACGACCTTGAAAAAATATGTGTAGTTGTAATATGTAGAACCCCGTCTAACTATTTTCATCTCACACTAACGTGTGAGATCGTGCCTTCATTTTGATATTTATATTCTTTTTAATAATAATTTATGTCGATTTTTGAACCCGTACGCGGGTTAAACATATAAAGAGGAATACCATGAGTTTAAATGCGGTTAGTTTAAAAGTAATAGTTTTTCCGAATATCCTTACTTAATATCATAAAGAACAATAATACTAACATGAGTCATTGGTATATGTACAATCTCGTATATTCATTTGCGTGTTACAATAACTCATGTTTTTCTTTATATATTTACAATTTCATGCAAATAAACTAGTTTAATATATATATTAATATGTATAACAAAAACTTATTGTTGTATTTTTTATACAGTTACAAAAAAATGAAAAGTGATAAGTGTATTTTTTTTTTAATTTTAACATTAGAGCTTTATTAAGTACCCTCTCCCTTGTTACTTTTTTTTACAAAATTAACACATGTTTTTTAGCACATTTTATAAATTAGACGAAAATTTAATATTTTTAAACAAATTGAGATTTCACTTTGACTTTTATTAGTCAATCACATTGTTTAATTTTGCTAAGTGTCAAAATAAAAATAAACAATAACTCATGCTTTAATTTTGATATTTATAATCATCTGCATACATATATGTTGTGTTTTTAAAATAACATATATGTTGTATTTTTAGAACAATATATATGATGTATTTTTTTAATATATTAAGTATATGGGGTATAAAGTCTAAGGGGGTATTTGTTTACTTTTTAAAGTTATTTAAAAAATGAAAATTTATAAATTTACACTTAAGTCCATATAAGTTATTTTAAATTCAACCATTGAAGTTTTATTAATTACCCCTCTTTTAAAGGTTTTTCTTTTACATTTTTGACACATATATATTTGGTGGTATTTTCATTCTACATTGTTTTTTTTACTTTTAACCAAATTGTATTAAATTTTGACTTTTATTTAACCAATCAGATCACATGATTTTGTTTGTGTGTCAAAATCAAGCATTCTGTTTAGTCCAATTTTTTTATGTAAGATCGAATCTCGTAGAAAACTCTGAAATGATGTAATTTTTTTATTATATAAAATATAATGTTTTAGCGGTATTTAATTTTTTAACTCGTACACGTGCGAGTTAAACTTAAAATGAGAAATAACATGAATCGTCATAAATGTGGATAGTAAAACGGGAGAAAAACTTTTTCGAACATCCTTACTTAATCTCATAAAAGTAAATAACATGAGTCGTTCTTATATGTACAATCTTGTGTATTAAACTTAAATATCATGGTATCTTGTGTATTCATTTTGAATTTTCCTAAATAATGTTTTCAAATAATAAGTGAATAACAACATATGTCTTTGAAAAAGTATAAATTGTATGGAGAATAAAGTCTAGAGGTTATTTATTAAATTAATTAAATTAATTAAATTATTAAATATATTAAAACTGATAAATTTAAATAAGTACATATAATTTGTTATAAATTTATCAATGTTTATTTTTATAAACGAGGTTTGAAAGCCCGCGCTTCGCTGCGAGATGTTGGTCAACGGAGCGTTACACACAGGTCGTAACATACAATTTTTTTCATACCCTACATGTGTAATTGGGAACATGTATACTGATTGGCGATTTTTGCACCAAATATATAATATATAATAAAATATAAAATATATATAAGTCTAAAAATCAAGATCAATAAAACCGAGAAGTAGTATAGAGTGTTCCCGGGTCGTTTATCCCCAACGAGGCTGGACTGGAGAATCGATACAGTCGAAGATTTGAGTTTGAAGGAGAGAATTGAATTGAAAGTGTGGAAAAGTCAAAATAAACAATAACAAACAAAAACGTTTAAGAAAAACCTAGAATTTATGAAATTAAACTAGAAAACGAGAAGCACGAATCACCGAACAAAAGGGGGAGAGTGAAAAACTTATAAATCTTTCTAAATAACCCTACGAAGAAATTTTCATCTTCTAAACTACTCTACGGGACAAATAACGAGAATGAAAAAGCACTAGACCGAAAACGGAGTTCGTTGACCCCAAAAAAGAGTCAAGACAAAAAAACTCCCCAGGACAGTTCTTAAAAAAGGAAAAGTTGTAAAATTGACCCTACGAAATTTTTTGTATTTTTTCCTACAAACTATATGACAAAAGAAAATTTCTAAAAAGCAAAAAATTTTTTTTGATAATTTTTGTATTTTTTATGATTTAATTAAACTTTTTACAAAAATAAATTTAAAAAAATATTTAAAGTGACTTCGAAGAAATTCTGGAAAAATTTACTAAAATACTTTACACGTAGATTATCTACGAAAATATGAAAACACCGAAATTGGCTTAAATAAGCTCGTAATAAGATGTTCAGATTAATAAGCTTATAAGCCGAAAAACAACAGCTATAATATCAAGCCCTTGGGACTATGACGAAAAGTCCAAGGGCGCAGCTGTGTGAGGGATGTGTGTAAAAGAGGGATGTATCGAGAGGTCTGGTCAGGGTTCAGAGCTTGCTCCCACCCGGACCCTCTTGTTCTTTCCCCTCTTTTTTTTTCGAAACTCAACAATGCAAAAAGTGTTAAAGCTCGTGAGGCTTAACAACTTTGTCAATATGTCTTTTTGGTAAAAAGCTTGTCAATAAGCTTTAAAAATAAGCTTAAAGGTGACAGTATAGCTTAAAGGGCTTAAAGGCAAAAATTTGCTAAGTCATTTTGGACTTGTGGTAGAAATAGCTAAGCACAAAGCAAACTAAGCTAAGGAGTCTAAATCTAACCTAGATAAGCTAAAAAAACTTAAAGCTTAAAGCTAAATAAGCTGTGAAGAGCTTATGATGACAGAAAAGCTAACAAAACTTAAAGGGCTAAAAACACTAAAATGGGCATTCAAATAAGCTAGCAAAAGGGAAATAAGCAAACTAAACTATCTAATTTAACCTAAAAAGCTATTGAGAGCTAAAATGAGCTAATGGCATAAGCTAAATAAGCCTAAAGTAAAATAAGCAGTCCCTACACCTAAGTAATGCAAAAACAGTCAAAAGCCAAGTTTGGGCTTAAAATTAAGCCAACAAATAAGCTCCTTAAGGTCTGAAACTTAAGGGGCTTATACAAGAGCTAATAAGCTCTTAAAATAAGCCAAGAGATTGGGCTTAAATGGACTTAAAAACCAAGAAAAAGTGGCTTAAAATCTCCCCTTTGCACCAGGGGAGATTAAAGCTTAAACTAGGGGCTTATTTGACAGCTTGTTAAAAGCTGTCAAATAAGCTCAAATTAAAAAGATAAGCTAAAACAGATTTAGTACCCTAGCTTTTGGAGTTGTGCACCAATTTTTGGCTTTTGAAAATCATTTAAACAAGCTGAATTTTGTAGGTGAAAAAGGGCTTAAAGTTTTGACACTAAAAACTTTGGTGGTTTTTGACTCACAAAGTCAAAAGACAAAGGGGGTTTAACAGCTTGGTTTAATACCACAAAACACACACTTTTTGACACTCAAACTCAAAATCCAAGTGCTTATGGATATAAGCACTTGGTGTTTTCTTAAAAAGTCACAGTTTTGAAAAGGGTTTTGAAAAGCTTTGAAAAACAATTTTGAACCTTAAAAACTTTTGAATCAGCTTTTAATAAGCTTAAAACTTAAGTTTAAATTCACTAAATGACCTCAACCCATACTTAAAACTATTTTGACCCGTTTTAAATGTTACCCCAAACACACCCTTAAGTTTTTGAAAAATGATTTTGAAAACTTATAAGACTAAGTTAACTGAATTTTTTTGACACACTAAGGATATTTAAGCAATATTGAACAATAAAAAGCTAAAAGGCAAGTCAAATAAGCACTTAAATGATGCAATAAGCTAGTGACAGAATTAGCTTAACTTGACAGTTTTAACTAGATTGCACATAAATGAAATAAAAAAAACATTAAAAGCATTCTTAGACATAAATTATCACTAATAAGCACAATAAGCTAAGGAAGTAAGCTAAATGAGCTTATTGCTACAGTAAATAAGCAAAATTGAAAGTAAAGTACCTTTGATCCTTTTGTCAAAAAGGATCTTTGAGAAGCCTAATAAGCTCTAAATCCTACCCAGCTTATAATTAAGCTAAACTAAGCTAAAAACCAATAAGCCTTCCATGTTAGCTTATTCCTCCAAGCTTTTTCAATCCAACAGTACCCTTGCACCTTTTTTAGAGTTTTCTTAAAGTGTTTTTAAAAAAGACAGAATTGTAAAGATGTTTTACATGAAGAGATTAAAAGACTTTAAGTAACATTTAGAACACAAATAACACAAACTTACATCAATTTCATTAAAATGAAGTTCAAGTACAAAATCTTTAACTGACAAACACTTAACTTAAAAACTAAAAGCTTCTTGTAAAAACTAAACTTAAAAACTAATTTAAAACTTAAAACTACATGTTAGCCAAAATGGCTTTACAAAGCTTTTATAGGAAAAACGACTAGGTCTCTCTCCTCTTTGTCTTTTTGTCTTGTGCTTTCTTGTAGACACACAAACACAGGTGTGTTTGTTTTGTGAGTGCAAAGAGCAAACAAATCATGGCCTTCAATCTTCAAAAATCAATTATTACAGCCGTTGGATTAGGCTTGGGGAATTGTGGGATTGCCAAATGGGATTAGGGTTTTAGTGGAGGAGGGGGGAAAGTTTTATCCATGGTGGAATTGGGGTTACAGGGTAAAAGGGTTGAGGTGAACCCGTGAGTTTGGTTGTGGGGGAAAAAGGCGGGAAAACTGGTTATATAAAAAGGAAAGTGACAGGGACGAGTTTGTGGAAATGGCAAAGTTGGTCCTTGAGGGATATATGGTTGATTGCATCCATGGTCCTTGTGGTTAAATAACTTTGGGGACTTGGCAAAACAAGTCCCCAAGAGTTATACCACTCTTTGCATAAACCGTCCTTGGTGGCTATAAGTCTTAGGACTTGACAGAAATGGCCCTTGGAGTTAAACTTTGGCATTTAGGCAGTTTTCCCCCTTGTCTTTCTTTTTCTCATTTCCTCTTTAAATATAAGTTTAGGGTTTTGGCAATTTTAACCCTCAAACTTATATTTCTTCACATGTTGACTTTTGGATTTGTCGGGGTTGACTTGGGTTGACTTTGACTTTGACCAGTTGACTTTTCTGTTGACTTTTTGACTTGATTGACTTTTCGGCTTCGATTTGGCTTTGTCTTTCACAGTCTTTTCCATTCCGAGTCCGGTTTTGTCGTTTTGGCTTTGTTTTTCGTCCTTTTCTTAGTTATCCGTTCCTGCACAATACAATTAGCAAAACAAGCGTATATTTGGCATTTTAAGTCCGTTTTTGGTTATTTTAGCTCGTTTTTAAAGGTAAAAGGTATGTGTAATTAAGCACATACCAAAATCCCCCATACTAAGGTATTGCCGTGTCCTCACGCAATGTTATGAAGTAAACATTTACGAAAACTAAGAATCTTTATAGTAAGTGAAGAAACTATTTGACTTTTGGAAGTCATTACAGCCCTAAACGGATTGAGGTGTTTTACCTGTAGCGTTTGCTCAGGACTAGCCACTTTTTATTTCAAGAATAAGGCAAGTGAAAACCATCCAGTTTTGGGTAACCTGGCAACCAACAACGGATTTTATAAGCCTTTACCACATAGCCGTTTGTTTGTGGGCTAGACAATCCTGGGACCCAGAAAGAGTTACTCCCATGGTTGGTGGGATTACAAACATTTAACTTATCGGTGCATGAACAATCAGTCTGTTGAGAGACTCTATGATTTAAGCAAATCATAAGCTATAACTATTCTTTTGTCCAAAACTAGGAATGAAACAAAACTCAATTGATTCTAGCCTGATGGCCTGGTAATTGAGAACCATAGAGTGTTGCACCAAAAAAAATATTTTCCGTGAAAGATTGTGCCATAAAACCAGTTTAGTAGATCACTAAAATATAAAAATGAGCCTGAAAACCATGTTGCTCATCTACAGTTTAAAAACCAAGTGATCCAGAGTCCCACAAGTGTCTACTAAAAACCAGATCTTTCTCAAAAAGCAAAAACTTTCTTTTAACAACAACTTTATATCATGATAAAGAGAATCAAAGATTAACAGTAAGAAACAGCAAAGATAGATTATGTACAAGAGAGTGACAGAGTACCAGAATTATGCAGATGGAAGACAAGCAGCAAGCCGATCTCTTTCTCTCCTAAAGGCCACGGCCAAAATAACAACCATAAGCAATCCATACAAAATTTTTATACAATCCATACAACCCTTTACACATCAATCCTAAGGCATACTAAAGTGTTTTCAAGCCTTGGATAATCATTTGCAAGGATTTAAGAAGAAAAGGGAAGATTAGGGTTTCAAACCTAATCTAGGGTTTATAAGCTTGTAAGCTTTGGTTTTGAGTCTAAACACGGGTTTAGCACTTATTTCTCATCTCATACATCATCCCTAAGGTCTTCCTAATTCCTTCATACTTTTATTTATTATGATTTTATGTGTTATATGTTAATTATGGCTAAATCACCACTAAGGACTTTTTAATATGTAAAATGAGTTTTCACTTATGTTTATGAATTTATGCACTTATTCTTATGTCATATGGTTATATATATCATGGAAAAATGAATGTAAAAGTATGTTAACATATGGTTTAAGTATAAACATGTTTAGGTTAAATTAGGGTTTTATAAGGTTACTTAATCTTCACATGTGAAAATAATGGAAAGTAAATTGTTAAACTTGTTACAATGAATTTATAAGGACTATGGATGATCTTGGACATTATTATAAGTATCACATGTGTTAAAAATAGTTATTAGGGTTTCCTTAATAAACTACTAAAGAAAATAATATATAAAACAAGGTTTTTATAAAGATATACACATGAATACATAGGGGCTGTTTTAAATTCGAATCTCATACAGTGGGTTTGTCATAAAATAATAATAATACGTCTCGTGACGATTCCAAAATGATAAGAAACTCGAAAAACCGATTTATAACGAAAAAGATACGTTAATTACGAGTTTACGACTATAAATACTTTTATAAAAGTTACTATTCATTACAGAAACTAATATTTTTAAAACATCTAAAATATGATATAACTTTTAATTACGAGATCGTACTCGAAAGAATCGCTAAAAACAGAACTATAACGAATAAACTACGACGTTTACGATAATTAAAGTTTATAAAAGTAATTTTATAAACTATGAACAGTAAAAATCACTATTCATCAGTGGGATTAACTTTATAAAATATAATACATCTTTTAATAACAAAGACGTACTCGAAGGAATCACTAAAATCGGGATTAAAACGAATAAGTTATTACGATTACAAGTTTACGCTAATTAAACTAAAAACTAATTAAAGGCTGTTGGAATAGTAAAAACACTATTCATCGCAGAAAATCAAAAACTTGAAAATGTAATATTTTGATCACTCGTCTTACTACGAAGACGTGGACGTAAGAAACGCGAGCAACGGACTTAAAACGACCAAATTAGGTCATTTTTACGAAAAGTATATTTATAAACGTTTTCACTTTATAAATATTATTTTACTAAAATGATTAGTCGGTGATTATGCTATATAGAATATTGAGTGGTTATCAAAGTGCTATAATACTAGGGAGTTTCATAATGAGGCCTCTTCGGATGGCGTATCGACGAGTTGTTGGATTTACGATTTAAAGTGTCCTAACTCCTCGTATGTCATGTCATGACCTCTTTAATTATGATAGCCCGAACGATAGTACGATGTAACAACTATAAGATTATATTCAATGTTATTAATTAAAGTACTCGGTACTTATACGACCTTAATTTAAATAGGTTGCATCTATGACTTGCTGACGTTTTTATCTGTGATTATTTGAACTATCTGTACTCAAGGTGAGTTCATAGCCCCACTTTTTACAGTTTTACTGATTTACTATTATTTGGGGTGAAAACATGCTTTGTTTTATAAATTGGACGCAAGTGTTTTAAATATATTGATTATGTGTTTGCCTAAGTAGCGATAACCCTCCTGAGCCCATTTTCATGAACTGTCAATTGCATAGATGTAGTTGTTAATTGCATTATGTGAGCGCGAATGTTATAAATAGATCTATTGGTATTAACCTCTGATATGTGTAAAATACACATATCCGTTTGTACCTAAAATAACCCAATTAAACCCAAAACAGACCAAAAATGGCAAAAATATGCTTGTATTTGTGTTTTGTGTATGCAGGTATGGATAAGTCAAAAATCACAAGAAAACAGTCAAAAGTGAGCAAACACGGACACGAGAATCAAAAGAGTGCAAAGCCGAAGCCCCAAAAGACCAAAGCCTTAGCCAACTTTCATCTACAAGGGCCATTCTTGCAATTTCCAAAAGTTATTTATAACTTGAAAGAATGAAAAAGAAAGACAAGGACCAAAAGTGCAATCCTCCCAAAGTTCAACAGTTTTAACTGTCAAGAAAGGAGCGGGAACCCCTTTTACTATTCATCGTCTCTCCCATTTTCACTGCCATGGTAAAACAAGGGGCAAATCAAAATTAGAGGGTGCTTAAGTCAATTCAAGAGGTCTACATCACAAACCCAGGGTCAAATCAGTCTTTATCAAAGGATTCATTAAAGAAGAGCCACATCATCAAGTAAAGAAGCACAAATTGTGATGGGTTTTGTGCTAAACTTACTCACAAAACTAACACAAACGTCACATCAAGGGAATGACACGCTGGCAATCCTCAGGTGTCTACATCTTGATCAATAACGATTCATGGAGTGCCTGACAATTGATGATCAAAGATTGATTAAATGAATGGGCAAGATTGAAAGATTGAAAAGCATAGGCTAAGAGGTCCTAGAAGCATCAGCTGGGCACTATACAAAGTACCTCCACTCTCACACACACATCATCTGTTTTTTTTAGTAGTCGATTCTAGTTTTAATATAGATTTTAGCTTAAATAGTATTTTTTACTAAAATGTTCTGTAAGTTCCTTTTCTTTTAATGTATATCCATCTTTTTCATATAATGAAATTTAGATTTAATGTTTTAAATTCCGTTTTCTAAGCTCTCATTTAAATTCATAAGCTCTCTTAATAAGCCATATTGTCTCATAAGCTAATAAGCTACTCAAAAGCTCTTTCAGTCTATAAGCTGAAATAGAGCTGTTTGAATTCAGTATTAATCTTATCTAAACCTTTAACTAGCTTAAACTTACATGGATCTTATTGGATCTAAGCTTTTGGAAGGGGATCTTACCTTGGAAGAGATCCCAAGGACTTATACTCTAGCTTATTCATAAGCTAGAGAGCTAGTAGCTGCCTTTATTGGTTCCTTTTGTTTAGCTAAAGGATCAAGTAAGTTTCTCTTTTCATTCTTCTTTAATCTCAGTTTTAAATTGCTTAGTTATAGTTTAAATGCTTAATATTGCTTATTTGCTTATTCTCTTTGCTTGTTAGTGTTCAAATATCTCTTCTAGTGCTATTTAGTTATGTGTTTTCATCTGTTTTTGCTTAAGTAGTTATAGATCTTTAGTTATTAAATTCTGTCATAAAAACTCATAAAATCCAAAAACATTAGTTTAATTAGTTAAGATCTTAGAATTTTGCTTATTCAGTTGTTTAATCATGATTGTTAAGTTTGTTTTAAGCTAGTTTTTATCTGGTATCCAGCACTTGTTCATTAGATTTCTCTTAAAAAAAGCTTTCTCACTCTGTCAGAATGGGTTAAGTAGTGTTTTTGGTTTAGTGCAATCTCAAAATTGCACTAGCAGTACTAACTTCAGTTAGTAACTGGCTTAGTCTTTTTACACTACCAGTACTAACTTCCCAAGTTAGTACTGCTTTCATAAGTTAATACTGTTAGCTTTAATTTCAGTAGAATTAAGTTTAGCTTTAGCTTATTAAGAAGTTAGTTTTAGTTGTCATTTTCTAGCTTATTTCATTGCTTATTGTTGTTTTCAAAAGTCAAGTTACACTAGCAGTACTTTCTCTTGAAAGTACTGCTGAACTTTTACAAAAACAGTACTAACTTCAGTTAGTACTGCTGTGTTCTCAGCCTCATTTAGATAAATAATTTTAGGATTTAGCTTATCAAACTCAGTAGGACTTAAGTTTTAATATAGCTTAATATATTTTAAGTCTTAATTTGAAATTTCTAGCTTATTTTCCTAGTTAAATTTAGCTGTCAAAAGTCATAAAAACCTAAAAAATCCAAAAACAGTACTTAGAATCTTTAGTGTCTTAATTTGTCAAATCAGCCTTTAAGTCTAGATTTTATAGCTTATTTAGATGGATAAAAAAGTAGTTTAATAAGTTCTTAAAGTTTCAAAGTCTAATTTCTCTAAAAAGTTTATAGCTCAATTGATTTTTGTTGAGTACTTTGCTTATTATTCCTGAGATTGCTTATTTATGATCAGATTTCAGTAGTATAAAAGTACTTAAAGCTTTAGTTTCTTTCCATTTATAAATGAAGCCATATCATAACTCTTTAGAACTTCGTTCCTTTTTCATTTTTGAACTAGTTTTGGTTATTTTATAGCTTATTTCTAAACCAAGGGATTAAACCCTCCTTTCAGTAACAGCTTATTAATAAGCTCATTTAGAGCCTTATCTTTGAGTTTCAGTATTATTGTGCTTTTGTACAAGTTGCCCCCCCCTGCCTTCCTTTACAACTTGCTTCTTGAGTTTTTCATTTACAGCAATTTTCAAATTTCAACTTATTTTCGGACTTAGCTTGTTATCGGGGTAGATTCTCAGGGTAAAAGTGTAAACACCTTTTCGATTTAGTTGTTTGGCCATTAGTTCCCCCCATCGAAAGTGTTTTCCCCCATTAGTCCATTCTTTTTGCATCATTAGTCCCATTAGTTAAGTTTTAAATTAGTTTAAATAAGTTTAATAATAATTAGGTTAAGTTTTAATTAGTTCAATAAATTTTATAAAAAGAATAAAAATTAGGGCTTTTATTTTTAATAGTTTACCCGGGAACTTTTTTCTTTATCTAGTGAAATCTTTAGTTTACATTTTTTAGGATTTAAAATTTGGTTTTCTTGCTTAATTTTCATTATTATGTTGCTATCTTAATTTCGTATTATAGGCTTATGCCAAAATAAGTCCTTGCTTCCATTTTTCAAATCAGAAATCCGAACTAGAGGCGTGGTTTCAATCTCACTAGTCCATTGGTGAAACGACCCGGGTGATCATACATACCCTGTCAAAACATACGTATATTATATATAATTCTATTATTTTTGTAAGTCTTAACTTTTTACCTAGGTTAAAGGTGAAATATGTTGAATTTACCTAAGTATATTATTATTATATATTTTTATAGGTACTAAGACAGCGAATCAATTTTTTGGGGGGGGCCCCGCCCGCTGCCCCCCGGGGACTAGTGTCTACGATTCCTACGTTTTTGTTTGTCGATTTGGTTTGAAGATCCTTTCGTCCTCGAAAGTTTCATTCTTGTTTTTAAAATTCAAAAATATAAAAAAATTATAAAATATAAAAAGTAAAAAAAAAAATATTTTCCTTTTCTTTTTAGTATAAGTAAAAGAAAAAAAAATAGAAAAATCAAAAACATAAAAAAACTTGTCCTTTAAAAAGAAATAAAATAAACAAAGTTGGTAATAGAACACCAACAAATAATATCTTCTATTGAGATATTATCATTTCAATTTCCGGTGAACTTGTAATTGTTCCCAAATCGTAATCAAAGATTTAACACTTGCCTTTTGTGTCTCTACCAAGTACGGCTCACCTTGAAAAGCAATTTTCGAGAGCTACCGTGAAGTAGTTGATTATTTGGTTAAAGTCTCTTTCGTGTAACCGTTAAAATTCATCAAAAAAAAAAAAAAAAAAAAAAAAATTAGTGTAAAGTTTTGCTTTTTAATTGTTAGTTTTTCTTTTTATGCGCACTCGTTCGCAATCTCGTAGACGTTCTCAACAACAAACTCTTCCGGTTTGTAAGAAAATTATTGAGTTAGAAGATCCAATTGTTGAACAAAAACGTTGTTCCAATGGCCGACAATCGAACAATGGCCCAAATGTTACAAGCACCCATCGAGGGTTATGAAGATGCTATAGTTGTCCCACCGATCAATGCCAACAATTTCGAGCTCAAGCAACCTTTAATCAATCTTGTGCAAAGCAACAAATTTACGGGTAGACAAGATCCCCACAATCACCTTCGATTTTTTAATAAGGTCACTTCCACGTTTAGACATCCAGAAGTTCCGAATACTTCGGTTAAGCTTTTGCTTTTCCCTTTTTCTCTAGACGGTGAAGCCCGAGATTGGTTAGACAAGGAACCTCCTAGATCAATTCTCACATAGGACGACCTTGATTCAAAAATTCATAAACCAATATTTCCCACCTTCAAAACCACCTTACATCGAATGAATCATTTACTTTTTATAAAAACCAAACGAAGCCTTTAAGAAAGCATGGTAACGGTTTTAAATAAGGACTAGAATCCTTCGTCAATGTCCTCACAATGGCCTTTAGTGTGCAGACGCACTTCACCAACTTGATCCTTTTACAATTCTTTGAATTCAACGATCAAGATGCCATAGATTCTGCAGCAGGTGGCATATTTCATAGAAAGATGCCTCAAGCAAGGTTAGCGATTATTGAAAGCAAGTCAAAAGTTCGTTACTGACCCAGAAGTCGTGCTAATGATTCAAGAGTGAGTACGGATGCTACCTCTTATCAAATTCTTCATCTTCTAAATAATTCTTTCGAATGCAACAATAGCCGCTTCTCTGAGGATAAGATGACCATCCAAGATAGAACCAAATTGATGAATCAAATGAAGCTTTAGTTGTTACTACTCCTGCACCCGTCCAAAGCAGTTATGGAAGTATGTTGTCACTTGTGGATCAAAAATCACAATTTAAAACCTTTGTCCGTAACTCGAGGTGGAAACAATTTTCCCATTTTCAAGACAATATCCAACAATTTCAACAAACCGCAGCCGTTGGAAATTTTCTCCAAAGAAACCAACCATCCAATTTGGCAAGTCAAATGAGACCACTGGGTTTCAATCAACCAAATGTCCAAAACAATCAAAACCGATACCAAGGAACCAATTCTAATTTCAACCAAAACCGTGGAGGAAATTTTAATCAAAACCGTCCAAACAACCTGAATCAAGTTTATCAATCTTCACCATACCAAACACCAACCAATCAACCACCAATCAACAATTTTACCTTACCAACTTCCAACGAAAGTGTTTTTTGAAAACGGATTTTTGAAAGCTACTCAAAAACCAGCAAAACGATGCAGTATAAAAGAATGTGCAAAATCAAAATCAAGGCTTTTGCAAAATCAAATGGCAAATGTTACAAGTTTGTTAACAAGCCTTTGCACCAAGTTTGATGATTTAGGCAATACCAACCAACCTTCAAATCAAGTCCTTTTACCCAAGCAATACCGTTCCACACCCCAAGAAATTGAAGCCAAGGCAATTAGCACACTCGTAGATGGTGTTTCCTTACGAAGACCTCACCGATTCCACCCCGCCGGGTGGAAAAGGAAAGTGAGGTGACAAAGGATACGGAGCTACCAAGCACCGAAGACATCCAACCTCCTCCATTGGTTCATGAACAATCCAAAGACAAAGAACCAATCAAAGAGCCTTCTTTCGTTGCCAACAAAGCCAAACCTAATTTACCTTACCCATCGAGACTCAACAAAGAAAAGATTCGTGAAAAGGATGATATCCTAGCTTTAAAGTTTATGGAAATCTTCCGTAATCTTCACTTTGAGCTAAGTTTCGCGGATGCTCTCATTCATATGCCAAAGTTTGCTCCGATGTTCAAAAAGATGCTCAATAACAAAGACAAGTTAATTGAGTTAACCAAAACACCATTGAATGAAAATTGTAGTGCGGTTGTCCTTAAAAAGCTTCCAGAAAAGCTAGGTGACCCCGGTCGATTTCTCATTCCTTGTGATTTTTCAGAGTTCGATAGTTACTTAGCCCTTGCCGATTTAGGTGCTAGTATCAATCTCATGCCTTTATCCATCTGGAAAAAGCTTAAACTCTCAGGCCTAACCGAAACAAGAATGGTATTAGAATTAGCCGACCGTACAATTTCCAAACCAACCGGTGTAGCAGAAAATGTTTTTGTCAAAGTAGGGAAGTTTTACTTTCCCGCCGACTTTGTTGTTCTAGATTTTATAGCCGATCCTCGAGTACCGTTGATACTCGGGCGACCCTTTCTTAGGACGGCTCATGCTTTAATCGATGTTTACGAAGGAGAGATTACTCTTAGGAATGATGATCAATCGTTAACCCTTAAATGTGGTGATGCGCCTTCCATTTCCTACAACAATCTCGAATCATTGAAGAAGGTTGATCTAATCGATGTCACTTGTGAAGAGTACTCACAAGAAGTACTTGGATTTTCCGATTCCGTTGCTTACAACAATCCTTCTCCGCACTTCGATCCGATTGTTTCTACTTCATCTCCAACGGCATACTTCCGTGTTGATGAAAAGTGATTTCTTACTCTTTGAGGAAGCACGATGGCTTTCATACAATCGATGATGAACCATTTACCAGTATTTTAATGCTACATATAACGCTCCCCGAGGGTGACATTCTCATTCTTGAGGCACATCTCAAACAATGGATCCGTTACCTTCCGCCAAACCAAAAGAGATTACTTACCTCCGAAATTCAAAAAGATCATTAAAGTTGGTTGGAACCAAAAAAGTCTTCAGTCGAATATGCTATCATTTCATATGAACCAAAGTTGAAAATTTCCCGAAGTCTGAACTTAAAGAGTTACCTCCGCATACTCGAGTAATAGGCGTTCTTAAGAGGAACAATAAACAAACCTCCAGTCATAATTTCAAAAGATTTGAGCCTAGAAGAAAAGACTCACTCATTAATGTTTTGAAAAACCGAAAACAAGCAATTGCTTGGAAACTTTCGATACTCAATAGGCATAGATCCAGAGATTGCTCACAAAAAAGAATGGAAAGTAGAAAAGAAGTACACAAAATCCTTTTAGAAGATGATTACCAACCTTCAGTGCAACATCAAAGGAGGGTTAACCCTAAAATCCACGACGTCATTAAGAAAGAAGTAGAAAAACTTCTTGACGCAGGATTGATTTATCCAATCTCGGATAGTCCATGGGTTAGTCCAGTCCATTGTGTTCCTAAAAAAGGTGGTATGACCGTTGTCACAAATGAAGAAAATGAGCTGGTGCCTACAAGATTAGTCACGGGATGGAGAGTTTGTATCGATTATCGTAAGTTAAACGAAGCAACTTGTAAAGACCATTTTCCGTTACCATTCATGGACCAAATGTTAGAACGATTAGCCGGCAACGAGTTTTATTGTTTCTTAGATGGTTTTTCAGGGTATTTCCAAATTCCCATTGAACTTAAAGATCAAGAAAAAACTACTTTCACGTGCCCATACGGAACTTTCGCGTACCGTCGTATGCCATTCGGTTTGTGCAATGCTCCCGGAACTTTCCAACGTTGTATGATGGCCATTTTTCACGATATGATAGAGAAAACAATGGAAGTTTTTATGGACGATTTTTCAGTTTTTGGAGATTCTTTTTCCTCATGTCTTGCCAATTTAGATAAAATGCTTAAAAGGTGTGAAGACACCAAATTAGCACTAAATTGGGAAAAGAGCCATTTCATGGTTAAAGAAGGCATTGTTTTAGGACATAAGATCTCTAGAAAAGGAATTGAAGTCGATAAAGCCAAAATTGATGTTATTTCTAAGCTTCCTCATCCAACAACCGTCAAAGGAATTCGAAGTTTTCTCGGGCATGCTGGATTCTATCGAAGATTTATCAAAGACTTTTCCAAAATCTCTCGACCCATGACCCATCTCTTAGAGAAAAACACTCCTTTCATTTTTTCGGAAGATTGCATTCTAGCCTTTCAAACATTAAAAAAGAAGTTGACCGAAGCTCCAATTCTCATTGCTCCAAATTGGGACCAACCTTTTGAAATCATGTGCGATGCAAGTGATTATGCAATAGGTGCGGTTCTAGGACAAAGGATTGAGAAGCATTTCCGACCAATTCATTACGCTAGCAAGACGATGACTGAAGCAGAAACGAATTACACAACAACCGAGAAGGAGATGCTTGCAGTTGTTTATGCTTTCGAGAAGTTTCGATCATATCTAATCATGAACAAGAGTGTTGTTTACACGGACCACTCCGCTTTGAAATACCTTTTCAACAAGAAAGACGCCAAAGCAAGATTGCTTCGATGGGTCTTACTTCTTCAAGAATTTGATTTTAAGGTTATCGATACCAAGGGAGCTGAAAACTATGCAGCTGATCACCTCTCTCGTCTTGAAAACCCTTACGAGAATGTCTTTGATCCAAAAGAGATTACCGAGACTTTTCCTTTAGAGACTTTAAGTGTGTTAACTTCCAAAGACCAAAGTACCCCGTGGTTCGCCGACTTTGCTAACTACCACGCGGGGAAATTCATTAAAAAAGGAATGTCGACTCAAGAGAAAAACAAGTTCTTTAAAGATGTAAAACATTATTTTTGGGATGACCCTTTTCTTTTCAAGACTTGTGCGGATCAAATAATCCGAAGGTGTGTAGATGGCAAAGAAGCTCTCGAAATTCTCGAAGCTTGTCATAGTGGACCCACCGGGGGACACTACGGAGCCAACTTTACCGCCAAGAAGGTTTTTGATGCCGGTTTCTTTTGGCCTACCATTTATAAGGATGCCTACGAATTTGTCAAATCTTGTGATGCATGTCAAAGACAAGGCAAAATCTCTCAACGTGATGAGATGCCTCAAAATGCAATCCAAGTTTGTGAGATTTTCGATTTATGGGGAATTGATTTTATGGGACCTTTTCCGTCGTCTAGGGGTAACAAATATATTCTAGTAGCCGTCGATTATCTTTTCCCAATTTGTTGAAGCGAAAGCGCTCCCCACCAACGATGCTATGTGATTGTTAAGTCTTAAAATCCTTTTCTCCCGATTCGGTGCTCCGAGAGCAGATCATAAGCGATCGTGGGACCCATTCTTGGTAACGACAAATTTTATAAAGTTATGTCTAAATATGGGTCACCCATCGTCTTTCGACTCCCTAACCAACCTCAAACGAGTGGTCAAGTTGAAGTCACGAATCGAGTCTCAAAGGATGTTTGGAGTATGACGGGGAAGGAAAGTGGGGGGGGGGGGGGGGGGGGGGACGGTAGAGAAAACCGTGCCTCATGGTCCGACAAACTAGATGAGCATTATGGGCTTTTAAGAACCGCTTACAATGACCTAATTGGATGTACTCCGTACAAGTTAGTCTATGGAAAAGCATGTCATTTACCGGTTGAACTAGAACACAAAGCATATTGGGCTCTTAAGCATGCCAACTTAGATTTAAAGACCGTGGGCGATCATCGAAAGCTTCAGCTTAATGAACTTAGCGAGCTTCATGATTCAAGCTATGAGAATTCATAATCTACAAGGGAAAGACAAAGAAGCTACACGATGCCAAAATAAAGAAACTGAAACTTCAATGTTGGTGATCAATGCGCTTTTCAACTCCCGATTAAAGATTTTCTCCGGAAAGCTCAAATCCCGATGGTCCGGACCTTTCACAATCACCGAAGTTTATCCTTATGGCACTGCCAAGTTGTCTCATGCCGATGGTTCTAATTTCAAAGTCAATTGCCACCGTTTGAAGCACTACTATGGAGGGGATACACCACCATTGGTTATCCCGGATCTCCAGACTTTCCCTAAGGACAACTAAATTCAGGGATCGAGTCGAGCTTGCGACTCGGTAACCAAAAACAAGCCGCTTCGTGGGAGTTCACCCCATGCTTATCCTTTCCATTTTCTTTCTATTTTCTATAATCAAATGTGTTGTGTTGAGAGAGGCTTGTACTCTCTCCGATTTCTCGATGTTTGTTGCTTGTTTGTTGTGATTTTTGCAGGATTCTCCCAACAAATTCTTTAAAGCCTCTCGTGTCCGGTTGCTTTATCCCGTTCAACTCGAGCTTCTCATCCTTTGTGCGAAATTAGTTTGGGGAGATCCATATCCTTTCATCATTATCGATTAACGTCTATCTTTGCATACCTCATAAACGGCTTAGATTTACGTAGAGACCCGACTTTAAAACATTGAGGACAATGTTTCGTTTTAGTTTGGGGAAGGGAATCTATCGATTTGATGTTGCTTGCTTATTGTTTTGTTCTCACGTACCCGTTTTCCTACAAAAATAGCAAAAATTTTAAATTTTTAAGTTGTCATACAAAAAAAAAAGTGTAAAGACAAAAATGTAGGTTTTCCGTTGGTAAGAATAAGAAGTAATTTTTGACCCGATCGTACGTGTAGAGTTCTAGCTTTCTCCCTTAACAATTAATGATGATAGTTTGTGCTAGTCTCATGTAGACTTTAAATATGCTAGACTTGAATTCATTAGTAAATGAAGACTTGTGCTAATCTCAAGTAGATTTTAAATATGCCGAGTTGGATTTTATATAGGCTAAGTATTTGCAAATTTCTTTTGTGAAAAATAAGAGATGATAGTGTTGTTTACGAATTAGGATGCTAAACAAAGTTTATTTGGAAAACTTAAAGGCTTATAAGAATAACTTGTGATTTTTCTTCCCCGGAGTTCTTAAAATGATTAATTATACGTGTTCCCTTTAATTTTTACAAATTAGAGTGTTACTCTTAGAAAAGTCTAATCAACATATTCAGAGAAAAAGCTTTATCGATGAAGTCGACATCATTTGTAAATAAGAATTTTAGTTCAAATTTATACCTTGGTTTTCTAAAACGAAATTTTTCTATTTGCAAAAATAATGTATTGTCAAAAAAAAAATAATAATAAAAAAAAATCTCTAAGATATAGTTAGTAAATATAAAGGATGCAAGTTATAAATCCTAAGAGTTATTAAATAATATACAAACTCCATCGCAATAAAGTACAGGCATTTGCCGTTTCGCGTCCCGATGGTGACATCGAGAAAGAAAAGGGTGGAGGATGTATATTTAGGGATTGTATCATAATAAGTACGCGAGCTCTTGTCGGAGGCGAGGCCGATGTGTCGTCGAAAGAAAAGTGATACTAATTCCTAGCCCAATAATGTAAATAGAAATAATAAGTTAGAAAATAAATAGTAAAAGTTTCATTTTCTAAAACCAATGTATTCTTTTGAGCTAAGGTTTGCAAAAGTCTATAAGCAAAGATCATTTCAATCGGAATGTTCATACGTTTCGGTTAGTATTCTCCGGATGGGGTGTCAAAAGCCTTAGCACTTACCCGATGACGGTGGGATCGCTAGAGAAGAAAGTCATTCATGGGACAAGTGAACCAACGAAGTCTTAGCTAAGGAGGTATTTTTGTTGCTTGAGTTGATTCTACTAAGTGATTAACATATTTGCCCAAAAGGCCCCATGTGTAAAAGCTTGGTCGGATATTTCAACTATACTAATTGTGGATTTAAATGGTTTAAATTAATTTGAACACACACATCAAAAACAACCTAAATTTAGATTTATGTCGGAAGAGAAATTCACAAGTTGTAATTATACAGTAGTCTTAGCATCTTAAGTTCGTAAGTAGCAGTGACGTATTTTAAGCTTACCTGGGAAAAAGTGAAAAAATCGGGAATGATGAATTAACTTTTAGACACTTAATTGTGCTTTTTGTTCTTGATCCTAAAAGTGTTTAAAAAAAACCCCCATGAGGTAATGAAACAATACATTATGTCCAACACAAGAATAAGTGTAGTTAGGTAGTTAATTATCAAAAAAAAAAAATCATAAAAAGAGAAAAATCTTTGAAAATGGGAAATCGGAGTGTGTTATAACTTGTACTTTTTGAAGCTTCCTCACAAAACTCTTTGCTACTTTTCAAAGGTTTAGTTTTGGGAAGTTTCGAGGTATTTGGTTATAAGGCATGTGATATTGCGTGAGGACACACAATCGTTTAGTTTGGGGAATTTTGATAAGTGTAAAATACACATATCCGTTAATACCTAAAATAACCCAATTAAACCCAAAACAGACCAAAAATGGCAAAAATATGCTTGTATTTGTGTTTTGTATGTGCAGGTACGGATATATCAAAAATCACATGAAAACCGTCAAAAACAAGCAAGCACGGACACGAGAATCAGAAGAATACCAAACAGCCGAAAGCCCGAACGAAAAAATCAAGCCTCAGTCAAAATCAGCCAGAAAAGTCATAATCTAGGCCAAGAAAAGTCAAAGTCATCAAAGATGTCAAACGAAGTCAAACGAAGACAAAAGGACAAATCCTCAAATGTTTACACTTTGGTCCCTCAACTCTCACAAAAGTCCAAAATTATCCCCTCCTCCCTTATTGGGGTCCTTCAAAACCTATTGGAGCCCAATAACCCCATACCCGGATCCTAAAGCCCAAAACAAAGCCCACTTCCCTTTAATATAAACCACAAGGGCCAAACTTACAATTATCGAAAGTTATTTATAACTAGAGAAGGGAAAAGAAAAGAGAAGGGCTAGAATTGCATTTTCCTCAAAGTTATAACCGATTTAACTGTCGAAAATTGGGCGCCAAATCAATTTACTGTTCACCCTTCGTCTCTAACATTAACCCAGGGTAAATCAAGGGGGTTTTTCAAATTAAAGGGTGCTTAGGTCAATTCATGAGCTCACTAACACAAACGAAGGGACAAATCAGTCTTTCCAAGGGATTCATTAGCTCAAGATCAAGCTCAAGCCACGTCAATCATGGAGAAAGCACAAATTTATGTGGGTTTTACACTAAACTCACTCACAAAGGAAGCACAAGCTGTCACATCAAGGAATGACAGCTTGGCAATCCTTAAGTGCACACAATATGATCAAACGGCTATTAATCATTTGGAAATGATTAGAAGATTGAAGGGATGAGATTAAAAGGATTGGAGAGCAAGGCAAGAGGCTAGAAGGATCCAAGGCAGGCTATAAATAGGCCTCACTTCTCACATACACGGGGGATGGAGTAGTTTTTAGTCGTTTTTAAGTCTAGTTTAATTTAGTATTTTTCTTAGATGTAATTTACCTTAAATGAATTGTAATCTTCTTTCTAAGTAATGTAATCAATTTCTTTAATTAAATGAGATCTTAAGACCAAAATATTTGCTCAGGGGTCAATTGCTTCTGTGGTGTGAAGGTCGCTAAATAATTCTCTTTCGAGTAATCAGGTGGTGCAATCTTAACCTTATGAGTCACACACTCAGGGTCTTTCATTTTGTCATTCATTTTCCTCCTAGTGATTTCAGCTATCTCTAGGGTATCCTCTGTGTTGTGCACTAAAGCCGGGACATGATTGTTTTTGATAATTTCATAACCATTATATAGAGCAGGCTGAACTTGCTTTGCACGGGTGAGGCATAAAGGGTTCTTGTAGCCAATAGCTACCTTATTCTGTTCATTATAATAGGGCTTTGGTTTACACAACATGTGAACTGTTTGAAGAGACTGGTCTTGTTTGTATAATTTATCCTCGACCTTTTCTTTTAAAGCTTTCATGTCTAAAAATTCTTCAAGGTATTTGTTTTCTTTCTGTTTAAAATCCTTTTTCAAAGACGTAACTTCTTCTACCATTGACTTGTTATGGTTGATGGTAGAAGCAAGTTGCATTTTTACAGAATGAAGTTCCTTTTTCAAATTTTCTTCCTTAATATTACGGTCAGTGATAACTATTCTTAATTGTTCATCAATCTTTTGTTCTCTTTCTGTTAATTCAAACCTGGCCCGTCTTTCATATAGTTCAACTTGTTCCTTATATGTTGCAAGTTCAGCAATTAATGATTTATCAAATACATTGTTCTATGTTGTTCTAGAGACATATTGGGCAGGCTGTTCATGCATCTCATTTAATATCATCATGTATGCATCATTTGGAATAGAATATACATTACTTTGTACAACTGGCACTGCGTTGTCCTTACATACTGATCATACAGAATCATATTACTATCACTCGTATAATCGGCATGCGGGTCAACAACATAGTTTGGTTGTACATCATCATGCATCTTGTGTTCTTCATGATGTTCACAAACAGCATCCTGATAGTGATCATGGTCGTGTACCTCAGATAGAATGTCCGAATCATAAGACGGACCGGCTTTATCATAAACAGGATCTGCGGATGATAGATTAGCCATGAACATAGTCTGTGTCGTGGGAGCCTCATCAACATCAGAATCAAACGCATCACATTCATCAGCTTGAAACACATTATCCACATTAAATGCCATGTCTTGAACTGGTAGCTCATCCACATCTTTATCAATAGCATTGTCTTGACCACCTGCAATAAACAGCAGCGCTCTTTCAACACGCCTATTCTCCTAAGCTTTGCATCTAAACATTCTTGTCTTTGAAGTATTCTAAATTCTGTGGTCGCTTGGGTTGAGTGTAGTTCCTTGCTATGTGGCCTATACCATTGCAGTTGTAACACTTAATCTGCCTTGCTTGACCCGAATTTGCATTCCCAACTCTGTTCTGAGCTCCACCATTACCAGCTGCACTTATTCCCCTTGCATTGTTCCCCTGACCTCCGTTTTGTCGACCCTGAACATTCTGAACAACAATCCTGCCGTCTTGAACTATGGCTTGGTTCCTTGTATTTGATGAAGTTCTGAGTTGATTGTTGTTTGAGGAAGGTATGTTTTGTATGATTAGGTGAGTAGGGAAAGTGTGTTGGTTAAGTTCTTAATCAAATTGGTTCCGTTTTGGTGAGGAGTCCAGAATATGTTATTATCTGTTTGTTATCAGCAAAGTTTGGTTGATAGGTAACTGGTGGAACATGTGTGGATGGTGGAGTGGTAGATGATTGTGAGGAGTACTGCTGATGTGAAACATTAGACATCAAGGTGAGAGAATCAACTGCGTGTTGAGTGAATCGTTCCAACATCATTTTTTTCTCATTGACATGTGCCTCGTGTTGCTTTAAATAAGCATACAACTGATCATAGTTTGATTCCTTCAATCCTCTGTTCAGTTTCACTACTGTTACGAATCTCCCCCATTCAGGCAACATGTTATTGACAAACTTTAATATCAACTGCATTCTGGGCATGATCATCTTGGTGTTTCGCATGTCATTGATGAGCTTGGTAAACCTGGCATAGTAATCGTGAATGGTTTCTCCTTTTAGGATTTTATTTTTAATAGTTTTATTATTTTTATAGTTTTTAATTAGTTTAAATTTTAGAAAAATCATATCTTTTAATCTAAAAAGCCAAAAATAGTAATTCCTTTTTCTAAAATTTTCTTTTTACTTATTTTACTTAGGAAAAATATAATTTCAATTATTTTCTATTTTTTTTATTTTTAGGATTTAATTAGAATTAAATAGTTTTTAATTGATAAAAAATTCAAAAATAATCTAAAAAATATTTTTATTTTTCTTAAAATTTTCTTTTATCCTAATTTAGGTGTAGAAAATTAGTTTGCAATCTTAGGGTTTAATTCTAGTCTATTTGCTTAATCGTCGTGTTTTATTTGTTTCCCGTATTTGTTTAAGTGTTTAATTGCCTTTAATTGTTCAATTTTAATTGTTGCTTTTTATTTAGTAGATATAGATTATCAAAAATATCTTTGCTTCATTCAAATCAGAATCCAAGCTTAAACGAGGTTTCAATTTCACTAGTCGTTGGGGAAACGACCCAGGTGATCATATTTATCCGGTTAAATATACGTATTATATATTATATTATATATATTTTTGAGAGTGAATTTTCCTTAGGGAATTTTCTTAATTGCTCTTTGAAGTATTTTATTTTTATAGTATATTTTATTGTGTATCTAAACTGCAATCAGCTATAAACGTTGATGAAATTAGCATAGGTAGGTTGCGTGAGCTTGTTTACTTAGGTTATGCAAGTTACGTTGCATAATAGGTGAAGTAAAGCAAAAATATTCCCGTGAAAATGGTTGTACTTAATTTAATAAGTAGATATTACATTGATGAAAATTGCATCTAATTTAATAGATGGATAATTACATTTATGAAAATTGTGGGTTGTTATATGTTGCCTTTGCGTAAAATTTGTGTAGTCATTTTCAGCAAAATCCTGGTGAGATTTACTGGACTGCTGTTAAAGCTATTCTTAAGTATTTGAGGAATACTAAAGATATGGTTCTTGTGTATGGGGTAAAACCTGAAGCTGAGCTGAAAGTATCTTTTATGCTGATGCTAGTTTTCAAACAAATAAGGACGATACCAAATCCCAAACGAGATATGTGTCTGTACTTAATGGTGGAGTCGTGGACTGGAAGAGTGCCAAGGAAAGCACTACTACCATGTCTTCTTCAGAAGTCGAGTACATTGCTACTGCTGAAGCATCAATGAAAGCCGTTTGGATGAGGAAGTTTATTGATGGACTTGGAAATGTCGTGCCATCAAATAAAAGACCTATGAAGATGCTATGTAACAATGAGCCTCCAATAGTGATCGCCAATGATCCTGGAATTTTGCAGGGAGCCAGACATTTTCAAAGGAAATATCACTACATTCGTGAAGTAATTCAAGAACATGAGATTGCCCTTATGAAAGTTCACACAGATGACAACGTAGCTGATCCGTTTACAAAACCAATGCCGTTCAATAAGCATTATGAACATGCTATGGCGATTGGAATTGTTCCTGCTAGTAGTCTCATATAAATCTATGATTTGTTAGTTAGTATTTGGATAATGGGATGTTAAAACGATTGTTATGTTTTGAATGAATTAATATACGTGGTATCTTGTTTTCATTTTTATAATAATTGTGTCCTATATTTGCATGTTTATACCATGAATGACTTGTAGCATTCTAAAGCTTTATCCATTACTAGTTGACAATATGGGAGTATTGTTAAGATAAGGTAAATGTGAGTGTTTGGTTGTATTCTGGAGAATATGTAAAGATGATTCTGCCAACTTCACATGTTATTCAATTAGGTTGAATATAGGATACCCCACCTGTGTTAATCACTTTATGGATCTGCGTTATTGGGTGCATTACACACATGGTGAAAGTCATGTTATCCTTAGAC
The DNA here is from genome assembly GCA_026074375.1 of Tanacetum coccineum. Classification (NCBI taxonomy): domain Eukaryota; kingdom Viridiplantae; phylum Streptophyta; class Magnoliopsida; order Asterales; family Asteraceae; genus Tanacetum; species Tanacetum coccineum. Next base: position 23,818 of record BQNB010027203.1, on the reverse strand, counting down.
TTGAGATGCAAGTGGGTTTTGCATGTATGGATAGCATTTCTTGACTATAGTCTACCACTATGCTGTCAAAAGGTAGTTATAAGGGCTACTTTCAGAAATGTTTTGAAGTACATGACGGACACTTATAGTCAAAATAGAATTTGTTCCTCCACGTGTGTGGGAGTAAGATACTTACTAGGCCCATCGTTAGGTTGATCAGATATTTGCATGGTCATGCCCAAAGTGTAGTTAAGATGATTCTTTTTACATTTGGTGATCTGAATCAATACAGATGGAGAAACAGAATCGTTAAACTATGGAATGACTATTGATCCATATCCATATTTAACATTGTATCTGAAACAAAAGGATATGATTGACTAAAACCATTGAAGGCTGAGTTGTTTACCAAAACTGCATACTCAGGTATTTCTGGGAGCATTGATGATGTTGCTAGACTATTCGTCAATGTTAGTATGTTATATTATATGACAAAGACATTCGCAAGTGGGAGCTGTTGGTTTGTGCTCATGTCATATAGATATTTATACAGCTGGAAATACATGAGCCTACGGGGTCACACACGTTTACACTTAGATATCATTATATTAATATTTATAATAATATATTTGTATATTTATTATTTATATTAATATATGATTCGACGAAAGAACACTAACGATCGTTAATTAGTTCGTTATGAATAATTAACTATAAAGGTTTTTTAATTAATGGGTAATTAAATGTAATTAACCATAAATATTAGAAAAGTCAAAAAGTCAACACCAAGGGGTGTTTGGGTTGACTTCGACCGGCCTAGCCTAAGTGGGGGGTTGGATTAGGTTTTGAGCTATCTTTTCCTCCAATGTATGTATTTTAGGTAAACCCTAAATTCACCTAGTATATAAGGAGGAACCTAGAGTTCATAATTATTATCCCTCTTTCTCCTCTTTTGGTCGAACGAAACAAACAACCCTTTAGGGTTTTTGGTTTCAATTTTTCTTGTGTTCAATTGTTCGTTAGTCAAGAACTAGCATTCGGGTGATATCGTTTGACGTGTAGTGTGGATACACGTAGAGGTTATTTATTTTAGTAACTAGAAGTAGTGTTTGGTTCAAACGTTATTGCACACGTGCGTGTACTCGAAGTGTCTTCGATTCGTCATTAGCTTGGTTGCTAAAGGTATGCTTACTTGTTTATGTTTTTTATGGTTAATTATATATGCTATATGTGATCTATATTCGCTGCGTAACCCGTTTAATATTAATGTAATATTAGGTTATTTAGATAACGATTTCCAACACACCTGCAATGCCACTGATTTGCATGGCAAAAACTTCATCCTGCACCATATAGAGGTTTCCCACGACAACGGTATCAATGGCAACCTGAAATCATGAACTGAGATGTAATAACACAATCCTGATGAGGTTTAGGATTCTAAAGACAATAAAAAAATGCAGCTCTAAAGATAAAAGCACACATATAAGAACACACTTCTATTTCGCCAGATGCAATTAAAATACACCTCATAGCACTTATAATTATACACAGCTCATATCATCACTGAACGATTGTCATTTTCCCAAAACCACAGCACATGTGTGACATTTATACAAAAAAACACAAAAACAGATACCCACATCAGGTGCTATAAACTGTAACATCCCTAAACAAATGCTAATTTTACATACCCTGTATAAATTATCAACACAAATGCTAATTTCATAGGCACTATAAGACGTGTCGTATTCGACGTGCCAAACAAAACACAAATCATACCACCTACGAAATCGGCACCTATGACTTAGATCAAGTTAAATCACGTCATGGATTCTTCCATTTTGCTTGGCAAAATAACATTTATTAAATCAGCTGCAATGACCATAGATTATACACTTGTAATATGGAAAAATCTAAAACACGCCACAACAATTACATCACACAGTGACGAAAACACCCATCCATTGTCCCATAGCCATACAAAGCACATCTTAATATAGACAAATATCTAAAAATTCCCTGCTTGAGACGCGAAAATAGAAATTAATGTGCGTTCAATTTAGCAACCAACTATCCCTCCATTTTGCGCAACATACTTATGACCAATAAAAAAGGCGTACAACGGCCAACCAAAATATATCTTATAACACTCATCATCACACAGCTAACCTCATACTAAAACATCTTACCATTTTACACATCCAAAATAAAAGAAAACATAAAACATTATCACATCCATACAAAACACACCTTTAATCAATTGCAAAATCAGCAAACATAAGGTTAAACATACATAAACACATGTCCATAAATCCAACAAAAGACATGTAACAGCCAACAAAATATGGCTTACAACACTCATTTTGCATAGCCCCAAAAAATAACAACTTAAAACATCATCACAGCCATGCTCAAAAATTAAATAAAAGACAACCCGCACCAAGCCATACAAAATCACAACTTATGATCACATATCACACTCTTGAGAACGGTTAAACAAATGCAAAGACAAACACACACCCACAAATCCATAAAGTAAAAAAAGAAGCAAAATAACATACATTAACAAATTTGATATGAATGAAGCCTCTACATAAATTCTTGAAAACACCAAAACCCTAAACGATCACCACAACATGCAGCATGCCATATAAAATAACAAGCTATGATGACATGTTAGAGTCATCACACATCTTAAACAAACACAAATATAAATACAAATCCATGGATCCAAAAACAAAAAAAAACAACATACCATGCATTAATGAATCTGATAGCAATGAAACCCCGACATAGATTCTCAAAACACCAGAAACCCAAACGACCAGCACTCCTCCAAAAGAACTAATGCATGTGTATGTATTTAAAGAGACAAATTAGAAACCCAAGGTATGAGACAATGGATCTATGTTTGAGAAATCACCTAGACCTAAGGTAGTGGATAACAGGTGTACACCATGCAATGAAGCCATCAAATGGAAACCCACTAAGAATCCACCAAAAGCATTTTTTTAATCTCTCAAACTATCGACTTGGCTCGGCTCAGCTTATGAACAGTGTCGGCTCAAGTCGCGGCTTCACAATGCACCCAAGCTGATCCCCTTCCTCAAGCCGACCTCCTTGCTCGACAGCTTCGCAACAGTACCAACTTCATCCTAACTTGGATAAATGATATGTTAGTGAAAATATTACGATATTTAATCTACACATTCTCATTTGTTTTGATAATGACAAACATGTAACTTGTAGTACATAACGTAAAGTGTACAAGTTACTCGTAATCATATTTTGTCTCAACATTCAACAACACCTTTCAACAGCTCGAATCCTCGTATATTACAGCACAGGTTCGTACATGTTTGTTTTGTGGCATTATGATCAAACCTCATTTCACATCTTGCATTTACAAGTATTTTTATACAAATGCATCACTTTTATTCACGTCCAAATATATATTTTATTTGAACGAGTACACAATAGTTATCTTTCACTTTGCATATTTTTTAAAACACAAGTAACTTTCCTGTTAGGTATATATATATATATATATATATATATATATATATATATATATATATATATAGGGGCGCGTTATATTGAGAACTCATTTTATGTGCAGAACTTTACAGAACTATTTTAAAGCAATCTAGACCCTTGGATCATTTAATCAATGGTCATTAATGCATGATGGCATTTTTGTAAATAATTGAAATTAAAATTTGGCTGGAAATGTATAGATAAGGGTATAATTGGTATTAAACATAATTAAAAAGTGTAATCGTAACTGTTTCCCAATTAATGAAACAATCAATATCATTTATTTTAGGTAGTTTCAAAATAAATCGTATCATTTATTTTAGGGAGTTTCAAAAGTGTTAATCAATATATGGATATACAATCAATACAAAATCAATCATATCATTTATTTCAAGGAGATTTATAAAAAATATAGGAGATTTATACCAAAAAAGAACAAATATGTTCCAAATAAAAAAAACATACATGTTTTACAAGCCAAAAGTTCAATATAGACTCAATATTTGTCATAGACCCAATAAACCAATCATAGCCACTTATTTTTTCATCAAAAATAAAAAAAATCACTTTCCACCTCTTTTTTAAAAATTAAATATCTCACACACTGTTAATCGTTACGCAAAACAAAACATAGCATCGCGACGATAATTAAATTATCTTTCTATAGAGGGGCGACATTATGTACTTTCGACGAACTTTTTTTATTATTTTATGAAGTCATATACGATTTTATGAAATCATATACGATTTTATGAAATCATATATGATTCGTTATACGAATCATATATGATTTTCGCAATTCGAGACTGAAAAAAAAACCAAAAAAAAGTTCCTCGAAAGTATATCGTGTCACCCGTCTACTGAAAGATAAAAAAATACTCGTCGCGATGGTGTATTTTTTGTCGTGTGTCGATTTACCGTTTGTAAGATATTTTATTTTTTAAAAAGAGGTGGAAAATGAGTTTTTTTATTTTTGATGAAAAAATAGATGGTTGAGATTGATTCATTGGATCTATGACAAATAATGGGTCTATGTTGATCTTTACTCTGTTTTACAAATACAACATATATGTTTCTCTCATTATAAACCATTCATGTTTCATAATTAAAAAGAAAAATATGTTCCAAAATAAAAAACATTCATGTTTTTTGATAAAACATGCATGTTTCATAAAAAAACATACATGTATCTCAATTAAAGTAACATACATGTTTTTAAAAAAAAACTCTTTAATTGAAACCACAATTATAAAACATGTATGTAAATCGTGTTATTTATTATCAAAGAATAAATTATATTTATTATCAGAGAATAAATCGCATCATTTATTTTAAAAAAAACTCTTTAATTGAAACCACAATTATATATATATATCTTACTTAAACATATATCTTTAAAAGAAAAATATGGATTTTACATTATGCATGACATCATACATATAGTTGACCTTTATGTACTGTCGCATTATATCTTCCCAAATCTGGCCATAATCTTTGAAGATTGCATAAGATTTTTTATAATAAAATAATCTAAAATCCGAATTTGCAAAACTGTGTGACGGTTCCATCCGGTTACATTGGCCGGTTCCCCTTTTGGGAAGGAACCGCCGAAACCGGTGAACAGTAGAAGCCGGTTCCATAGGTCTACGCTGGCCAGTTCCCTTTTGCAAAGGGAACCGGCGAAACCGTGCTACAGTACCAGTTTTTGCCTATAAATACCAAGCCATTTCTCATCATTTTCTCAAGACTTTTACACACATTTTCTCTGCATTTTTCTATCATCTAGATCAGTAGGTAACACTCTCATTTGCATATGATCATAATGCTCTAACACTCATTTTATTGTAAGCATACTTCCAAGTTTATCCATCAAAGCAAGCCTTAGAGATCTTTCCATTTTCATCCATCACAAAGCATATACATATGTAGATCTACAAGATTGGAGATCTCATCATCTTCATCCATTTGAAGGTTTTCTATCAATGGAAGTTCATCTAGATTAGGCATTCTTATCCAGTTGACACATATGTCTTGGATCTTTATTGTATTCACTATTGTCATCACATTGTATTAGATGGTTTATGTGTTTGTGGCATAAAACACAAGGTTTGTTATGTTGGGCCATAAAACATAACGGGTTTGGGTTGGTTCTACCTGGTGTGTAAGAACCCGGTATTAAGCTTTGTACCGGATAAAGCGTAAGCGACGATGGGTTGGTTCTACCTTGATCTAGCACTCGGTATTTATCTTTGTACTGGATAAAGTGTAAGCGATGTTATGTAATGTTTTCTCTGTCGAGAAGGGAGCTTGTTGATCTAGTTAAGTAACTCTCGAGTTGGGTATTCGGGGAGTGGGGTAGGGCAAAGAGGAGCTCCGTGACCAAACCACTATAAATCATCATGTTCAGTTTGCTTTCTCTTTACCTATCGTTATTTCTTTACATTTTAAATATGCTTATGTTGTGGATTGATGTTTATGCTTGTGTTGTGACTACATGTTTTCTTTATGCTTTATATTGTCTTAATAGTCATAAACGTTAGTTGGCACTTCTCATATTAAGTCATGATAAATCAAGTATTTGATGCAAAAGTTTTAGAATTTAAACGAAAATGTATTCATCCCCTCTACTTTTTCCACAATTGGCATCAGAGCCACGTGGCTCTAGTTTTTAAAACAAATGGTTTTCAAACCGAGTACGATCCATGTATCAAAGTATCCAAAAAGCGGAACTTAAATATGAAAAGTATGTCGTTGTTTTATTCTTAGAAGTTTTTATTGTTGAATTGTTATACAAGCTTGAATAATGATTAAAATTTGTTATATAAGTTTACCTTAAAGCCTACCAAGTTTTAAACCTTTTCGTCGAGTCAAAATATGCATTTTTGGAAAATTCGACCAGACTCGTGGTTCCCTTTGTTAACAAAGGACGGTCCCATTTTGAAAAGGAACCGGCGGACCCGGTTCTACAGAAAGTTTTTCAAAAATTTGATCAACTTTGAAAGCCCGTAAAAAATTAACCGTAAGTCCGTACTAGTCGTGCCACCTACTATTTCGAAGGGAATTGAGACTACTTTCTAATTAAATAGGTTATATGTATTGATTAAAGGTTTAAGTAAATCAAATTTTCAAAATACTACAAAGTGTCTAAAATTTTAAGTTTCGTATTGACATAGAAACTCAATGTTTTGAGTCAGGCAATTTAAGTTGATATCCTTTGAACATTGATACATCCTCCTTTTAAATTAAAGTATTTTGGAAAATAATCAAGCTTGGTTTACATTGTCATATTCAATGCAAGGCGAAAAGAATTTATTTTCATATGATATGTTAAATGACTAGTTGTTTTACTTTGCATTGTTTATCTTGATTATATGCTTATTTCTAGTTGTATTTGACCTTGTTTATTTGTGAAATATATGTGTTTAACTTATCATGTCTGTCATTTGCTCGTTTGTCAATTTAGGTTCTTAAAGAATATTTATATGGTTTTAAAAGGAGTGTTTGGGATAACTCCTAGTTTTGTTGAAAATGTATTTTCCTAAATGCTTAGGAAAGTAATATAAGTAGAAGTGATATTTAAAATGTGTAATATGGTATATGACTACTTGTTTCAACTTATTTAGTATTATGTCTGCTTTACATCTTATAATTGATTTTGTTTGTCTATGTAACATAAGTGTTTTGTTTGGAATATTTGCTCATTTGATTGTTGATTTCATGTTTTCACACAATGGGGCTTATGCTAGGTCTCGTGCACCTCATATGGGCATGTATCTTTTTCTTTGCATATATCAACATCTTGCATAATCTCAATAAACCACTAAAGAATAAGAACCAAGTAAGTTAGTTAAGTGTTTTGAAAAAATATTGTCATAAAATTTATGCACATCAAAGTGGGATTGGCACCTTGAATGTTTCATCCGAAATAATTAAGTAATGATGAAGTTTTATGATGTCTTGTTATAGTTTTTAAAAGCATATTCTAAAGCGGGTCAAAGTCATAAGGTATAGTTGTGGTTAAAACGGGTCAAAACTAGTGTTTGGCAAAGGCCGCAAAGAATGGTTCCGCGATTCATTTAGACCAAGTGTGCACTTGATATTGAAGTATATATTTTATGAATAAATTCTGGAAGTTTTGATGTTATGTCAAGTTACAGAAGTCGAGTATTGCTCATTTTAGCCATATATAAAATCGAGACAACAAGTTTTACAGAAAATGGGTCATTTTGGGAATTTCGTATAAAATCAACCGTATAGAGTTAGAAGTTGTGTCACCCGCTGTTTTAAAGGTAATTGAGTCTACTTATATGTAAAACTAATCTCAATGCTGATTTGTAATATATTGTTCTCAGTTTATAAATTAATAACAAAAAGGTCATATTCGAGTCATGGCGTATCCGCCAAAGGTTTTAAATATTTTTGGTCATATTAAAAAAAGGGGGCATTTCAAAAACACTTCGTTAAAATTATCTACACATTTTGACATTGTCATTTCATACTTGTCAATCCTCTATAACTACTAGTTCACCAACTTGTTCTCCATCTCCCAAACACCACTAATGCAACATTTTCCATACTAGTAGTAAATATGATATTTCTTTCGTTAGTCTATCATGACATCTTGCATTACATATACATGTGTTGATTACATGTTCTTGTTTGATTATTTTTCTTGACGTTATCTTGGTATTTGATAACAATTTAATTAATTATCATATGCATACACCTTGGGAAGGTGGTTGTTTCATTTTTAAATGCTTTTCTGCAATACGTGATACTAAATGTTAAGGCTTAAACATGGTTTGCATGATCTTTTCATCTTGCTCCTTATATGACATTGGTACATGATCTATTTGCTCTTGTGCACTTACATTATGTCAAAATACTTTTTTATACATATAGAAGTCTAGGATTTTCTTTTAAATCTAGTACATCACATCTTCATTATCTAAAACATCATTTTTGGATATCATGCCTATTTGTTTCCTTTGACACGTATCTTTCACATCATTGTTACTGCAATCGATTTACTAATCTAAATCACTTTCTTTATTAATATTGTGTTTGGTAAAAACAATTTCATGCTACCTTAGATTAAAACTATGTTTGTTGCATAATTATGATTTCCAAATACTTGATGTTATGTGTGTAATCTTAGAAATTTATGGTCGTAGGCCCTTATTTAGCTTAGTTTGATATCCTAACGTTATTTGAAAATTAAATTAAGGGAGTGATTGGTTTATCTAGGAATTATAGGCTCTTACTACTTTGGTTACTCCAATAGACACTTGCCTCATCTAGAAAAATATCTTGATCACTTTTTAGGAAGAAAAATAGTTGTGGAAATCTTTTGCCGTGTTTTTAGATTTTATTTTTATTTTTAAGTATACTAGTCTGCAGATGCCGGTTCCATCTGCAGCATTGGGCGGTTCCAAACTATAAAGGGAACCGGACATGCCGGTTCTACAGTAGGCATTTTGCCATTTGATGTAGTTAACTTTTTAATACAACACTTTAATTAGGTTATTTATACTTGTATTAAGGTCACCCAATAGTTGGTTTTGACTTATCTAGCTCTTAAGTCCTTCTAAAACTCATAGAATTATCCAATATTTTGCGAACATGTATTATGACATTTGATGAGGTATAGTCTCCCCCGGAACATCCGAAGAAGAAATATAGCTTAGATACTCCTGCCAAACTAGCACGGGCTAAAACTAAATAAATACTTCGGAGAGGCTGACTTGTCAAAGGACATGTCAGGTCCGGAGTCACAACCAGAACTCTGGAGAAGTTGGTTTGTCAAAGGACATATCAGGTCCAAAGTCATTAGCTCCGTCCTAATGCAGTGGTATCAAAGGACACTTTGACAAAGGGACAGTCCTTGTGAAGGACCACAGTCCTTGGAATGACACGTAGCTGACAGTTTGTACCAAGAGAGAGCCCCACGGTTATGTCTTGTAGCGAATGCTAAATAGTATAATGGGAGAGCTTATTTCCCCAGGACGATACACATAACACCTACTCCAGACCATACTTTATATTCTCCGCATTTATCTCATACCACCATACTTACTCTTACATCGGAGTTGGTCCCGGATTCACACCCCGAGGCGAGCTAACAGTGTTCTTTCTATTTTTCAGCTAGGATATGAAGGATTAAGCTCCAGAGTAACCAAGATGAACTCAATACTCATCACTACATGTAATAAGAAGTAAAGTAAAGGAGGAAAATTATTGTTAGACCCTCCGAAAAAACATGTAAACATTTTTTTATGTCGGAAGCAACGGATCCAATGTATATCTTTATGATGATATGAAAGAACACCTTTTGAATCCATGAAAACACAAATACATTGGACGGTTCGCTACATCCGGATGAAATAGTAAGCATTAACAGGGGCAAAAGAAAGAAACACACAAATTCCCCCTCCCACGAAAGCTCTCCGATGAATAGCTACATCAGATGGAGAAACACCATACAAGCTACAAAGATTCTAATAAAAATTGTCTAAGTATGTATGCTCAAGACGCAAAGAGTTGGCTAATACTATGCATCAGTCTACACCTTTGTCGCGTCTTAAGAAACAAACAAATACAAAGGGCAAACATGAATGTACTATGTAAAAAATGAAACAAATGAATAAGCTAGGTGCAACACCACAAAGAGAAATGACAAGGGCACAGGATAACATAAACTGGGTAAACCACAAGGCCTAAAAGGGTGCAAACAAAGCACCATAAAAAAGGACGATAATAACAGAATCATTACTAAGTGTTCAGAACATTACACATCTAAAAAAAGTTGGCTAAATCTGACAAACATAAAGGTCAAGCTAAATACTAGCGGCTGAGTCATCAAAGGCATGCTCAAGAGGCACTTGGTTTGCATCTTCATTGGCAATAGGCGGAGCAACAGGAACAGAGGTGACCGAGCGAATATGCTTGTCCAGTAAGACTTGAGTCGCCTCAGGAAGAGTACCTCCGGCAGCCGCAGCAATTTTTCCAAGAAAGGGAAAAGGGGTAGTCGGAAAATCAACAAGAGCTTTGTCGAAATCAGCCTTAGCGCCAATATGGAAGTTAGAAAATTTATGGGCAGCTACTTCAAACTCAGTGTCGGTACTCCCCATACGTAATCCCCTTTCAACACCATAATTTATGCCGAGAGATGCGACATGAGCAAGAACAGCGTGAAATTCAACACTTGATAGTAACTTCCGAACAAGACTCTCCACACCAGAACTAATAAACCAGGAAACCTCCTCCCTTAAACCATCAACATCATCCTTATACCTTTGAGATTTAGCCTTCTCTATAGCAAGCTGATTCTGCAAATCCCTCACAACAAGGGCTTGGTTATATAACATAGCATCGGTCTTAGACAACTCCTTTGATAAACCTAAGGCAACCCTAGCATCAGTAAGTTCAGTCTGTAATTCCTTTACCTTATCAAAAGCAGCATCTTTTTGAGAACGTAATTCCCTGTTCTCCAGACCCAAAGTATCATAATCCTTTTGCATCCTCTCAAGTTTACCATCTAAATTCGCCACTTCCGAACGAAGAACCTTGACATACCCAGCCTTCTGATCAAACTTCACTTGAAGATGATTCCTAGTTGTAACCATACCTGTATAGCGAGAATTTAGCTCCGCCCCATGGGAAACCAGCAGAGCACTAAGAACATTGAAATGATTCGATAAATCCAACAGGAAGCAAAGACTCGGTTCTCTTAAGTTCGGTAAGGGTAATGGTTCGATCTAGAGCTTTCCTGCAGACGTCCAGATCCTTAAAAATATCCTTACACAAGATATTATCCTCCGGTGCATGAGGACCATTCCACTCCTCTTTAGTATATAGAGGGGAAGAAGCACCTTTATATGGATAAGTCATCTGATAAGGACCATGAGTAAGAGGAAACAAGGTCAAATCAATCTCTTCACCACGGGTAGCGGTGCCAAAATTATCCTCCCGAATCTGATCATACTCCACATCACGAGCAAGAGCACTACGAACCAAGGAATCCAAGGGATCTATCTGACGCTGCACAACCTCAGCCCCGGACTTCCCAACATGGCTACTAACAGCAGTACTTAAAAGTCTACAAGCAACCAACTCAACCAAAAACACAAAATACAAAACATGATAGAAACAAAAGAAAAGGAAATCACATCATACCTCCAAGAAAAAACTATGCCCAGAAGTAGAAGCATGAACCGAAGTCCTAACATGGGATGGTCTAGAAGCACTAACAACAACTATAAAAGGAGGAGCACCCAATCTCTTACCAAGACGCGGTGTAGGGACCGAAGCAGCCCTCGTAGAAGTACCTTCATCCCTCTCCAAACTATTCTCAATTTCAGTACAGAAATCGGTTAAGTCAGCTTCATCTATACCTACGGCCTGACCCAACTCCGGATCACTAGAACCAGTTTCTGAAGCTCTTTTCTTCATCTTCCTCTTTTTTGATGGTCGGCTAGGTTCAGGTGCAGTATCCGAAGCTGAATGAACCCTAACCTGAGAAGGAACCTTTGAATTCTTAGCAAAGCGTGGGTCTAGCATAGAAGCAGCAATCTCATCTGGAGTAGGCAATGGAATCATGGCACCCTCCGTTGCCAGGGCAGTAGTGTGCGACGAAACACGCTCTAGCAGGGGCGAAGAGAGATGATAGGATTCTTCAGTAACCTTAGCATCACCCCAAGATGTAAGAGTCATAAAATCATAGATTCTCATCTCTACATAAAAGGCAAAACATCGGTCAGCACATACAAAAAGGAATAAAAACATAACTAAGGATAGAAAAATCATTAACCGCCCCCCCCCAGCCTACCAACATTATCAACAATCCATTATGCTTGTACTAAATGTTAAGGCTTAAACATAACTTGTATGATTTTTTACATTTAAAGTAATTTTGTTTTTTATTGATATCTTATATGATCTCATAATTTATCATTTTAATATATGATAATTTTGATGTGCATATATCTATGTTTGATAATTCTTGTTCCCTGTTGGCATTCCTTAAATCTATCCGTATGATGTTCTAGTTTATGCATGTTCAAACATGGTTTGCATGATCTTTTTTTCTCTCTCCTTATATGACATTCATACATGATTTATTTGCTACTTGTGCATTTATATTATGTCAATATATATTTTTTGTATTATAGAAGTCTAGGATTTTCTTTTAAATCTAGTACATCACATCTTCATTATCTAAAACATCATTTTTGGATATCATGCCTATTTGTTTCCTTTGACACGTATCTTTCACATCATTGTTACTGCAATCGATTTACTAATCTAAATCACTTTCTTTATTAATATTGTGTTTGGTAAAAACAATTTCGTGCTACCTTAGATTAAAACTATGTTTGTTGCATAATTATGATTTCCGAATACTTGATGTTATGTGTGTAATCTTAGAAATTTATGGTCGTAGTCCCTTATTTAGCTTAGTTTGATATCCTAACGTTATTTGAAAATTAAATTAAGGGAGTGATTGGTTTATCTAGGAATTATAGGTTCTTACTACTTTGGTCACTCCAATAGACACTTGCCTCATCTAGAAAAGTATCTTGATCACTTTTTAGGAAGAAAAATAGTTGTGGAAATCTTTTGCCGTGTTTTTATATTTTTTTATTTTTAAGTACACTAGTCTGCTGATGCCGGTTCCATCTGCAGCATTGGGCGGTTCCATACTATAAAGGGAACCGGACATGCAGGTTCTATAGTAGGCATTTTGCCGTTTGAGGTAGTTAACTTTTTAATACAACACTTTAATTAGGTTATTTATACTTGTATTAAGGTCACCCAATAGTTGGTTTTGACTTATCTAGCTCTTAAGTCCTTCTAAAACTCATAGAATTATCCAATATTTTGCCAACATGTACTATGACATTTGATGAGGTATAGTCTCCCCCGGAACATCCGAAGAAGAAATATATCTTAGATACTCCTTCCAAACTAGCACGGGCTAAAACTAAATAAATACTTCGAAGAGGCTGACTTGTCAAAGGACACGTCAGGTCCGGAGTCACCACCAGAACTCCGGAGAAGCTGGTATGTCAAAGGACATATCAGGTCCGGAGTCATTAGATCCGTACTAATGCAGCGGTATCAAAGGACACTCCGACAATGGTACAGTCCTTGTGAAGGACCACAGTCCTTAGAATGACACGTAGCTGACAGTTCGTACCAAGAGAGAGCCCCACGGTTATGTCTTGTAGCGAATGCTAAATAGTATAATGGGAGAGCTCATTTCCCCATGACGATACACATAACACCTACTCCGGACCATACTTTATATTCTCTGCATTTATCTCATACCACCATACTTACTCTTACATCGGAGTTGGTCCTGGATTCACAGCCCGAGGCGAGCTAACGGTGTTCTTTCTAATTTTCAGCTAGGAGATGAAGGATTAAGCTCCGGAGTAACCAAGATGAACTCAATACTCATCACTGCTGAGGTCACTTTTACCAAGCCCAAGTAGCCCACGTAAATTTACCTCAACATTTGGCGCCATCTGTGGGACCCGACGTCCTAATCTACCCGAGTCTAACAGGAAGTAAAAAACATGACTGACTCGCAGTCGCCGGAGGAAGGGGTCAGAAGGGCAATACCGGAATACAGAGTAACGAGGCCACAAAAGGGTCTGTTACATCTTTATTGCCTAACAATGACCACGTACTTCGACTTTCGTTAGTCAGACAGGAAGCACGTCGAGGACCATAAATATAAATCTAAATGAAAGGCCAGAATTAGAAAAGAAACCCTATCCATCGTCCCTACTGGAGTGAATGTTGGCATCGGTCACCCAGCAAACGGCACAGAACCAAAAGAGAAGCTCTGATAAACAAAACCTTAGTACTAACCATAGGGGCAAATGTAAAAGCAGAGACGTCAAGGAGCCTGAACAGGCAAAACGAGTTCGTCACAGAACCGTCATCGGAATGATTAGAGGAAAACGAATAAGAAAAGGCCCCGTGAATAATCGGAACAATGGACGAGCAACGAGACATCATTTCCTTCCTTGCTGGGGTGTCAATTAGTCGATTCTCCCATAATATTAGAAGCGCTGATCGAAGGGTTCCAGGTCCGCAGGATCTACGTTGATGGGGGAAGCTCCTCTGAGGTTATGTATGAACACTGTTTCCGAAACATAAGAGCCGAAACAAAGGCAAAGCTTAAAGAGTCCAGAACACCACTGGTAGGGTTCTTTGGCGAAGTAAGCTACCCAATCGGGACCATCAACATTAGCGTGACTATGGGGGAACCGGGGAGGCTCTAGACTATTTTGATGGAATTTGCGGTCGTTAAAAGCCACTCCCCCTATAACGTCATATTAAGACGAACTGGTCTGAGAAGTTTAGGAGCTGTGGCCTCCACTGTCCACTCAATGATAAAGTTTCCCACAGCCAATGGGATTGCAACAATGACGACCAAGAGAGAAACCCTCCAAGAATGCCAGAGGATAGAAGAAGCGAAAGGACTAGCCATGGAAGGGAGGACCAATCCCCCCAGATTGCAAGCATCTGAATCCGAAGGAATAACCAGCAAGGGCAAGGAAGGAAGTCGAGGACAGACGGACAAAATAGGGGAACCCAATGGCATCATACAACCGTTGCCCATTTCATCTAAGAAATACACTCAAGCAGATGAAAAAGGTAAGGGAGAGGACGAATCTCTTAAGAAATCACCAGGAAGTAAGCCTCCGAAGAAGGTGGTGATTCATGATGGTTATCTGGACCAAACCATTACAATTGGAGGAAGCTTAACCGCTGAGTACAGATCCGGACTTATAGAGATGCTACGTAAACACGCCAATGATTTTTCCTAGACCCCGGCAAACATGACCAGAATTCCCCTCTTCATTGTAGAACACGAGCTCAAGACATACCCTCACATAGAGCAGAGAGTGCAAAGGAAACGGAGCATAGCTTCGGACAAAAGAAAAGTTGTAAAAGATGAAGTAACATAATGGCTTAAGGCTGGAATAGTTAGAAAGGTACGGTACCCCACATGGGTGGCCAATCCTGTTCTAGTCAAAAAGTCAAACAACAACTAGAGGATGTGCATTGACTTTAAAGATTTGAACAAAGCCTGTCCGAAGGACCTATATCATTTACCAGAGATCGACTGGAAGATTGAATCCCTAATGGAGTTCAAGTACAAGTGCTTCTTAGATGCCTATAAGGGATACCACCATATACAAATGGCCAAAAAGGATGAAGAGAAGACGACATTCCATACCAATGAAGGAGTCTTTTGTTACATAAAAATGCCCCTTGGATTAAAAAATGTCAGGGCAACATATCAAAGATTGGTCGACACCATCTTCGAAGGGAAAATGGGAAGAAACATGGAAGCATATATGGATGACATGGTCATCAAAAGTAAAACAGAGTTGGAAATGATAAAGGATGTTGAAGAAACACTATTGACACTCAAAAAGGTAAACATGAAGTTAAATCCCAAAAAATGTTCCTTCAGAATAAAGGAAGGAAAATTCTTAGGATATATAGTTACTTCCAAAGGAATCAGAGCAAATCCAGAAAAAACAAAGGCTGTAGTGAACATGCCCTCACCAAGCAACCTAAAACAAATGCAACGGCTAAGCAGCAAACTTGCAGCCTTAAATAGATTCCTCTCTAAAGCAGCAGAAAGAGCCCTACCGTGCCTAGACACACTCAAAAAGTGTACAAACAAGAAGGATTTCCATTGGACGACAGAGGCTGAAGAAGCATTCCAGGCAATGAAGAAACTAATAGCGGAACTGCCAACATTAACAGCTCCCAAGAAAGAAAAAGAACTTATGGTCTACCTATCAGCGGCCAACGAAGCAGTTAGTGCCGTTCTACTAGTAGAAAGAGATAGAAGACAAACCCCAATCTATTACATAAGTTGAACGCTGCAAGGCGCTAAAACTAACTACCCGCCAATGGAGAAGCTAACTCTAGCGCTATTACGTACTACTAGACGGTTAAGAAGATACTTCCACGGCCATGCAATCAAGGTTATCATAGACTAGCCAATAAGCCAAATATTAAACAATCAGGAGGCAACGGGAAGTTTGGCCAAGTGGGGAGTAGAACTTGAAGCCTATGGCATCAAATACGCCTCAAGAAGCGCGATAAAAGGACAAGTACTCGCTGATTTCTTGGCGGATACAATGACGGAGGACAACCCTACACAGGTGAAAACAGATGGGCCGAACAATACTTTAGCAGAAGGAGAAAGTATGGAAGAGCAAGAGGACATAAAAACCAAGACACCTGAAAATCTTAGGGCCAAAATAGACATATGGAAGTTGTATACCAATGGAGCATCCAACGAGCATAGGTCTGGAGCAGGTCTCATCCTGATAGATCCGGAGGGAGCAGAATATTCCTATGCTCTTCGATTAAACATCGCCAACTCAAACAATGATGCGGAATATGAAGCACTGCTAGCAGGTTTAAGAATAGCAACAAATATAAAGGTCGACAAAATGCATGCATTTGTGGATTCAAAATTGGTAGCAAACTAGGTGGAGGGGTTGTACAAAGCAAAAGGGGAAAAGACAAAGAAATACAAGGAAAAAGCCTTAGAAATTATCTGAAGCTTCATCAACTTTCAAATAAATCATATACCGAGGGAAGAAAGCAGAAAGGTCAACGCTTTAAGCAAACTAGCGGTGGTGCAATGTGAAGGATTGACAGAAGGGGTACTAATTGAAGAACTCAACGAGTGATCGGTGGATATGACAGAAGTCAATACAATAATTGAGGAAGCAACAAGAACTTGATGACACCAATCCAAGAATATATCAAAAAAAGAATCCTACCGGAAGATGCCACCAAAGTACGAACAATTTGAGAAAAGGCATGCAACTACACCATAGAGGAAGGAATCATATACCGAAGTCATACTTGGGGCCATTGCTCCGATGCATAGGTCCACATCAGGCCAAATACCTAATAAAAGAAATACACATGAGATCATCTGGAATGCATGACGGACCAAGAAGAGCAGTCCATAAGGCTATGAGTGTCAGATACTTCTGGCCAAGTATGCATCAGGGTGCCAACAATGAGATATCAAACTATGACTCGTGTCAGGTATACATGACTATACCAAAACTGCCAGAAACAACATGATCTTTGTTACTTTAGCCTGGCCCTTCCGAAAGTGGGGAATAGACATTGTTGGACCCCTTCCCGAAGCTCCGGAAAACTAGCATAACCGGAAAACAGGTCAAGAATTTTACCTTTGATAACCTTCTATGTATGTTTGGAATACCAGCCACCATCGTAACAGACAACGAACCCCAGTTAATCAATGACCCATTCAAGTCCTGGGCAGAAGGACTAGGAATAAAGTTTGTCTCCACAACGGTATATCATCCTCAAGCAAACGGAGCTGTAGAACGAGCTAACCAAAGCATAATGCAAGGAATCAAAACAATGTTACATCATGAAGGAGGAACATGGGTGGAAGAATTGCCAAATGTGTTATGGGCCCATAGAACAACGCCTAAGACTAGCAACGGAGAAACGCCATTTAGTTTGGGATATGGTACCAAAGTAGTTATAAAGACGAGTGATCCAAGAGTCCGATGAATGAAATGAAGAAGCACTCAGGCTGAATTTAAACCTGCTAGAAGAGCGGAGAGAGATAGCGGCAATTAGGGAAGCAAGACGAAAACAACAAGTGGATAAGTATTACAATCAACGAGTCCATCACAAGTATCAAGGTAGGAGAATTTGTCCTTCAGAAAAATAAACTATCAAAAGTGGAAAACATAGGAAAACTTGGACCAAAGTGGGAAGGATCATACTAGGTTGTTGAAACATATGGCATGGGGCCTACAAGCTCCGGTCTATGGATGGTGCAGAAATACCACGTACTTGGCACTCTAATAACTTGAGGAAATACTACATGTAATAAGAAGTAAACTCCGAAAAAACATGTAAACATTTTTTTACGTCGGAAGCAACGGATCCAATGTACGTCTTTATGATGATATGAAAGAACAACTTTTGAATCCATGAAAACACAAATACATTGGACGGTTCGCTACATTCGGATGAAATAGTAAGCATTAACAGGGCCGAAAGAAAGAAACACACAAATTCCCCCTCCCATGAAAGCTCTCTGATGAATAGCTACATCAGATGGAGAAACACCATACAAGCTACATAGATTCTAATAAAAATTGTCTAAGTATGTATGCTCAAGACGCAAAGAGTTGGCTAATACTTTGCATCGGTCTACACCTTTTCCGCGTCTTAAGAAACAAACAAATACAAAGGGCAAACATGAATGTACTATGTAAAAAATGAAACAAATGAATAAGCTAGATACAACACCACAAAGAGAAGTGATAAGGGCACAGGATAACATAATCCAGGCAAACCACAAGGCCTAAAAGGGTGCACACAAAGCACCATCAAAAAGGATGATAATAACAAAACCATCACCAAGTGTTCAGAACATTACATATCCAAAAAAAGTTGGCTAAATCTAACAAACATAAAGGTCAAGCTAAATACTAGCAGCTGAGTCATCATAAGCATGCTCAAGAGGCACTTGGTTTGCATCTTCATTGGCAATGGGCAGAGCAACAGGAACAGAGGTGACCGAACGAATATGCTTATCCGGTAAGACTTGAGTCACCTCAGGAAGAGTACCTCTGGCAGCCATAACAATTTTTCCAAGAAAGGGAAAAGGGGTAGTAGGAAAATCAACAAGAGCTTTGTCGAAATCAGCCTTAGCGCCAATATGGAAGTTAGAAAATTTCTGGGCATCTACTTCAAACTCAGTGTCGGTACGCCCCATGCGTAATCCCCTTTCAACGCTATAATTTATGCCGAGAGATGCGACATGAGCAAGAACAGCGTGAAATTCATCACTTGATAGCAACTTCCGAACAAGACTCTCCATACCAGAACCAATAAACCAGGTAACCTCCTCCCTTAAGCCATCAACATCATCCTTATACCCTTAAGATTTGGCCTTCTCCATAGCAAGCTGATTATGTAAATCCCTCACAACAAGGGCTTGGTCATATAACTTAGCATCGGTCTTAGATAACTCCTTTGATAAACCTATAGAGGCAACCTTAGCATCAGTAAGTTTAGTCTGCAATTCCTTTACCTTATCAGAAGCAACATCTTTTTGAGAACGCAATTCCCTGTTCTCCTGACCCAAAGCATCATAATCCTTCTGCATCCTCTCAAGTTTACCATCCAAATTTGCCACTTCCGAACGAAAAACCTTGACATACCCAGCCTTCCGATCAAACTTCTCTTAAAGACGATTCCTAGTTGTAACCAGACCTGTATAGCGAGAATTTAGCTTCGCCCCATGGGAAACCAGCAGAGCACTAAGAACATTGAAACTATTCGATAAATCCAATGGGAAGCAAAGACTCGGTTCTCTTAAGTTCGGTAAGGGTAATGGTTCGGTCTAGAGCTTTCCTGCCAACGTCCGGATCCTTAAAAATATCCTTACACAAGATATTATCCTCCGGTGCATGAGGACCATTCCACTCCTCTTTAGTATATAGAGGGGAAGAAGCACCTTCATATGGATAAGACATCTGATAGGGACTAGGAGTAAGAGGGAACAAGGTCAAATCAATCTCTTCACCACGGGTAGCGATGCCAAAATTATCCTTCAGAATCTGATCATACTCCACATCATGAGCAAGAGCACTACGAGCCAAGGAATCCAAAGGATCTATCTGACGCTGCACAACCTCAGCCCCGGACTTCCCAGCATGGCTACTAACAGCAGCACTTAAAAGTCCACAAGCAACTAACTCAACCAAAAACACAAAATACAAAACATGAGAGAAACAAAAGAAAAGGAAATCACATCATACCTCCAAGAGAAAAACTATGCCCAGAAGTAGAAGCATGGACCGAAGTCCTAACATGGGATGGTCCAGAAGCACTAACAACAGCCATAGAAGGAGGATCACCCAATCTCTTACCAAGACGTGGTGTAGGGACTAAAGCAGCCCTCGTAGAAGTACCTTCATCCCTCTTTAAACTAGTCTTAATTTCTGTACAGAAATCGGTTAAGTCAGCTTCATCTATACCTACGGCCTGACCCAACTTCGGAGCACTAGAACCAGTTTCTAAGGCTCTTTTCTTCATCTTCCTCTTTTTTGATGGTTGGCTAGGTTCGGGTGCAGTATCTGAAGCTGAATGAACCCTAACCTGAGAAGGAACCTTTAACTTCTTAACAAAGCATGGGTCTGGCAGAGAAGCAACAATCTCATCTGGAGTAGGCAACGGAATCATGGAACCCTCCGCTGCCGGGGCAGTAGTGTGCGATGAAACATGCTCTAGCAGGGGCGAAGAGAGATGATAGGATTCTTCAGCAACCTTAGCATCACCCTAAGACGTAAGAGTCATAAAATCATAGATTCTCATCTCTACATAAAAGGCAAAACATCGGTCAGCACATAGCAGAAGGAATAATAAATAAGGAATAGAAATCATAACCCCCCCCCAGCCTACCAGCATTGTCATCAATCCTTCAAAAAACCAGATCATATTCTTTATTAAACCATACAGAACTTAACCCAGAACGAACAAGCACCTCATCCCTCATCTCACGAAGACAAATTAAACAAGCACATAACCGCTCTACATCACTCCGATCGTAGCCATTAGTAGGAAGATCATTCGAAACACATGAACAAGAATATCTCCATGTTAGGTAGTCTGGAATGGCTCTACGATCTATCAAGAAAAACTTGTCCTTCCACTTATTCAAGCTCGAAGGGCCATCTTCCATACAAACATCCTCCGTATTATGACGTTTGGAAAAAGAAAACCAATCCCCTTGTTTTCAAATACATTGGAACACATGGAACAAAGTAACGGTAGGAACAATATTTAGGTCGTGATACACAACCTCAAACAACACCACCTTATTCAAACCTAGAGGGACCAGTTGTGAAATATGTACCTTGAAATACTTAAGCACAAATAAAAAGGAACATCGAAAAAGGGATATGAACGCTGGAAAACTAGAGAAAGTCAGAGTAAATACCTATAGCATCACTAGGAAGATGATCCATGGTAAACCCAGGATCAGGCAAATGAGGATGGAGATCTAGGGGTATACGATAAGTCTTTACCAAATCTTTTAAATCATTCTTATAAAGGGTACATATATGATTTTTCATATCATTTTAGACATGGCGGGAAAATAGGAAAAAGAAGAGAGAGAAAGTACCTACTTTCAAAAAGGAGATGCAGCGGCAAGCAACCGGACCTTGAAGAAAAGGGGAAAAAATGCAGCGGTGCGGGTAAAAAATAAAAAAGTGAATGTGAAAACAAATGAAGGCTATTTATAGTGGCTCCAGGAAAATCAACTGTCACCACGTAAGGATGACTCAACCCTAGCAAATAACTCAGGAAAAGGATCGCCATGATGATGACACCTCAACTCTTATCAAGTGGAGCTGCATGAGCCACGCATTTAAAAACAGTAAAAAAGAGGTTTTTAGTTCTTGATTACAATTTAATAAGTCTAGTACGAAAGCCTTAATGACATTCGTACTAGACTGGGGGGGGGACATGATGAGGTATAGTCTCCCTCAAAACATCTAAAGAAGAAATATAGCTTAGATACTCCTGCCAAACTAGCACGGGCTAAAAATAAATAAATACTCTTAAGAGGCTGACTTGTCGAAAGACATGTCAGGTCTGGAGTCACCACCAGAACTTTGGAGAAGCTGGTGTGTCGAAGGACATATTAGGTTCGGATTCATTAGCTCTATCCTAATGCAGCGGTATCAAAGGATACTCCGACAAAGGTACAGTCCTTGTGAAGGACCACAGTCCTTGGAATGACACGTAGCTGACAGTTAGTACCATGAGAGAGCCTTACGGTTATGTCTTGTAGCGAATCCCAATTAGTATAAAAGAAGAGTTCATTTCCTCAAGATGATACACATAACACCTACTCTGGAGCATACTTTAT
Source organism: Tanacetum coccineum (assembly GCA_026074375.1). Taxonomy (NCBI): domain Eukaryota; kingdom Viridiplantae; phylum Streptophyta; class Magnoliopsida; order Asterales; family Asteraceae; genus Tanacetum; species Tanacetum coccineum. Next base: position 1,311 of record BQNB010027203.1, on the reverse strand, counting down.
ATTCTCCGCATTAATCTCATACCACCATACTTACTCTTATGCCGGAGTTGGTCCCGGATTCACACCTCAGGGCGAGCTAATGATGACGAAGGATTTAGCTCCGAAGGAACCAAGCTGAACTCAATACTCATCACCGCTGAGGTCACTTTTACCAAGCCCAAGTAGCCCGCGTAAATTAACCTCAACAACATTTTAAGCTAGTTGCAACATATATCCTCCTCGTCGCTTAGCTTAAGATTTTTCCTATTTGTGTGTCTATTTCCAAACTTGTTTTGTTCGTATATAAGTTATCTATGTATCTACTTGTTAAGTCATTCGTGTGATAATATGTGAACAAGTTTTATTCATATTTGTTGGTATAAATGTTTGAACTATCATGTTGTAAAATGATATTCTTGCTTTTATCTTGTGTTAGACTTAAAACTAACCCATTTGGATTTTTATAGGTCAATAAAGATCGATTTCTTTATCACATTAATTTGTGCTCATCTTCACATTTATCATACGATAATCCATATCTCTCATTACATGTTCATATGTGCTTAATCATCATCACCACTTTATAAATAAGCATACATTGGTAGTTGCTTGCATCGTCATCACCATCTTCCGCCACCTCTCTCACCACTTACAAAGTCACCTCGTTTAGCACCTCATATGATTCATCATACCACAAGGTAAGGCTTAGTGATAAATCTTTTTACTTCTATCAATATTGAGTCATACACCGAGTCTTTCTTACAAGAAGAATCATCATGATTCTTTCCGCCACCACCACCATAACCACAACCCGACACTCATAAGCATCTTAGCCTATGTTGGCATAAGACAAGTGAATTTCGAAATGAAATGCGTCTCATTCTTAAACACACCCTTACAACCTCATCACCAAAACCATCCACAATAATGCAAGTAGTAGGATTATACTTTTGGCATTATCTTTCTTTTAGGTTCTTTTTATAGGAGTTTATTTTGAGAATCATTTTATATTCTCAATTTTTACCTTATGATTGTATGTCCTTCTTAGTAGAAGACTATACGTCATAATATATTTTGGTATATGATCACAATTCTCTAATTTGAGTTGCTTGTGATTATATCATTTATACTTTTGCATCAAACATACATCTTATTGTATATGACTTCAACGAAAGACGAAGTATATATATTGCACTAATTTTTTTTGTAGGTTTAATTTCATATATACACTTAATGTATATGGCATTCTTTTCTACGGACGAAATCTGCATTTTTCATATTATTTCTTTTTAGGTTCACTCATATACACGGTGCAGTATATGGCATACTTGT
>BQNB010027202.1:0-57844 GCA_026074375.1 Tanacetum coccineum | reverse complement strand
TAAATCATTTGTGTATATTGTGAAGGTGTGTATTATAGTTGTGTATAATAGTTAGATTGTGGTGATCATTGAAAGTATAGTTTGATCGTGGTGATCATAGTAAGTAGTGTTAGATTGGTGTGATCATAGTAGTGTCTAGGTGAAGTAAAGTTGTGAAGCGTAGTAAAGTGAAGTAGTGAAGTGAAGAGAAGTTGTGAAGTGAAGTAGTGAATTGTTGTGAAGTAGTGCGGTTAGTATTTTAGTCCTTAAAATACAAAAGTTGTGGATAGATTGGTTCTAGCTAGGATTAGAACTCGACATTTGGCTTAGTGTCAGAAATCGGTGTAAGCTTAGTGTAGAATATCTTAACACATATAGTATGGGATTCGTTTAGGGTTTTTAGAGAGTAAAAGAGGTGGTTGGATGAACACTTAGAGAGAGAAACAAAGAAAGAACAATTAGATTACTAGGTGAGAAAATGAACAACCAACACCCTCTTCATGTGTGGAGAGGGTAAAAATACAATGGATAGTGGCCGGCCATGGACCTCATAAGAGGCTTTCCATGGGCCTTTAGCTCGGTTAGCTTTCTATCTTAACCATTCGACTTACTACGAGCTACGACTAACTATATTGGAAGTGACCGATACTTTTCGTATTCCTAACAATCTCCCCCTAAGGAGTCAGCTCCAATTTGATAAAAAACTTAAACCTAGCATACTATGCTTTGACTTTAGTCTTGAGCTCGTAGTCTTTAACTTCAATCTTTAACTTGTGAAATGTTGTAGTGATCATTGACTTTAGGCTTGAGCTTGTATCTTTGAGATCATCAACCAAGCATAATCTATTATCATCATCTTGTGATCTTTGGCCTTCTTGTAATCTTGTGACTACTGGACCATCATGCTCATACTGTTCTTGATGTTGAAAGCATGTGTAACCATCTTTCTTGATATTCTTTAACTTTAACACTTTGTACAGTATCAACTTAATACTTCGTCGCTTCAAGAAAGATGTATCGTATCAGAGTAGCAGAAGTCTTGAAACATATGCTTGAGCTTTCATGATGTCTTTAAAATAAGTCTGTCTAGTATTATCAGTTGGTATTGGCTTCGACTTGTCCATCGTGAAATTTCTATCACCAACAGGAAAACAGCATAAATATTAGTGATAAACAACATATATGGATGAAAGTGGCTTTCTCACTTCATCGAATACAGTTGTAACAACCACGGTTCCCCATTATTCAGTATAAATACTGCTTGTGATCAGGTAGAATTCCGAAGAATCTCCTTGACAGGGTTTCGCAGCTGCACTAGCCGTTCTCATTACTAGAGCGTCTCAAAGCAGACAACACGGTAAGAGTGAACCGGTAAGTTACTATCTTCCTGATTAAGCCGTCAATTCGTGTTCAGCTTTCCTATGTCCAGATACCCTTGTGAGGCTTCCCATGGACATAAGATTGAAAATCGATTTAGAAAATCAGTCGGTGTGTCAAAATGCAAACGGTTTTTATGACACACCAACAGTTTTATCTTTTTCAAAATTCATTCGTCAATTCATAAGCTGGACCGAATCGATATCCAGTATCACAAGTTTCGATCCGTATAGGATCTCACAAGTCACCTACCAGAGCTTGTTTGATGTTGGCTCAATCAGGATTTCCATCTTCATTGTGAAAACTTAATTATCACTCGAACTTCTTACAAAATCACAAGGATAATGCGTAGGACTCTTTATACATATTTCTTGTTTTTCACATTGTGTGAATTAGCAAGCATAATTTTGACAAGTGTCCTAATGAGATTTATGGATGATCTCTTTTGGCTCTAGACTCAATAGGCGCTTAGTGTTTTAAGTTATCTGAGGCTAAACCGACTTGCCACCATTTCAATACCATCGAATCTCGAGTGAGAAATTTGTAGAAATGCATGTAATCTCTGAGTGAGAAATGAACAGAAAATCTTTTGAGAAATTCTGAGTTGCTATGAATGATGTGCAATTGCAGTCACAGGTTCAATGATGTTAGTCTTCAATGTCAGCAATCTTCTTTGTAATTCTAGACAACTGATGTATTGACTCGGTTTTTGCCTAAGTGTAAGGATGTCTTCTTTCTTTTCACCCTTTATCTTAACTTTTCTTTTTAATTCTTCAACCCCTTCAGCGCTTACCGAGACTTCATAACTAGAACCTTGTTGGGTTTGTTCCAGTACTAGCTTCATCTTAGTTGGCACTTTTCCTTTAATCTCACTTTACTCCTTTTTTTCATACCTAAGGACTTCTACACTATCTAGTGGAATATTCATTTGTAGATCCCTCAGGTTCTGGTTGGATCATGGGAATGGATACCTAAACTTAACCACCTTATAAGTCTAATACAGTAATTTAAATGGTCGGTCTTCGGTACTTCCGCATTTTAGCCAATCACGTAACCATTTGCTCCCCCTTCATATGTGCATCGATTAATCAAAAGATTTTAGCACATATATGGGTTAGCGTACACTAGAGATCTTTAAAATTCACCTCTTTAATCATATATTTTAATCACATCTTCTCCTCTTATCAAAAATGTCAAATCTCTTGATATTTTGGATATCAATTAATTCAAATATTCATTATTTTGGGGAAAAAGATGTCCAATTATTAACAAGCCGATTATTGGAACATATTAATGCTCCCCTTTAAATAATGAGGGTATTATATGGTGTTTGAGTATGCTAAGTTTGAAAAAAATTGAATTTACTAAGAAATTCTTGAAAATTCATACTTAAACATTATATATGCCTACTTTTTAAGTCTACACTACATATATACATATTCACAAGTTTATAAAATATACGAAATGACCTTATGATGACGAACACAATATGACGAAGTCATATGGTTCGTTATGAAAAGTTTCTTAGCCCTGGAGGTCAGTTCCGTAGTAGCCTTTCACTCAACAAACATTTCGAGCCCTGCTCATCATTTCCTCTTTCATTAGCAGTTTATCAAAACGCCTATACATATATATCTCTTTTTCTTTTCCAATGTACTCCATATCTCTTTGGCATGTATTCCATTCGTATATTCTTTGTGATGTCATCCAGCGAACACACACACACACACACACACACCAAATCACTAAACTTGAGATTTATATGATCGCATCAACCTGTTTCTCCCTTTATTGTCAACATAAATGAATCCTTAAGGATCTTGACATGGAGTGTATGGGTCCCTTTTTCTGATGCTGGGTTTGATAGTTTCTGGCTTGGTGACGTTGATATTCTTCTGGTAACTTTCGACTCCTAGTTGAATATCTTCGACTCGCTTCTGAATAACCAAGCTTTTGGTGAACATTCTCAATGCTATTGCGAAGTCAAAAACATCAACGCCCGAGAGATTTGTGAGTCGGTTCTGAACAACAAGGAGTAGCATTTCCTCTATGTCATTGATATGAAGACATGGAAAGTCGCCTTCCTTAAATGTGTAATGGTCGTTATCGGCTCTTCTTACTGCAATCTCTTTCAGATACCCATACCCACTTTTCCTCATTACCTCGACCTGAGTTACAACCAAAATATGTTTGGTAGAATATACATCATGTCTTGATTCTAGGCCTCGTTCATATCCAGAGAAGGACTTACGTTGATCTTTCCAATGAGAAATACCCCAAAGTGCATGTTTATCATAGGCGACTTTAACAGGACTCCAAATGTTTGGAACCATGTCCTACAATGCCTGGAAAGACATATTTTGCATCATGTCTTCGTTAAAGAAGTCCGTGTATTTCCCTAAGTCAAAATTCCTCCTTGCAAACACTTGAGATCGTTGTTGAAGAAGTAATCAACCAGTACTATTTGATGATTTCCATTGATGGCTAAAGGTAGGGGTTTGGTAAGATAAAATGAATAACCACTGCCTTCTGGGTTGTCCCAATCAAGTTTCTTCGATAAAGCTTTATAACATTCTTCTAAGTCATACTCCAACTCAGCATAATTGGAATGTGTGCCTTTGAGAAGACTTTGGTCATCATGAGTACTTGTCGTGATATTATGACCACTCAGGTCATCATGAGTACTTGTCGTGATATTATGACCACTTTGGTCATCATGAGTACTTGTCGTGATATTATGACTACTTTGGTCATCATGAGTATATGGCACAATCATTGCATAAAATCGTGACATGGAGAAATAACTTATATATAATCGATAACTTGCATAATCTTAAATTACTAACATGTCTTATAAACATAATAAGCCTGTAACATGAATTATAACTTCATTATCAACGTGAAACATGATATAATGACCGTACGGGTCTATATGATAGTTTAACATGATATTATAACTACTCGGGTTAACATGACCTCATATGTAGTAGTATGACCATACGAGTCAACATGGATAATAATAACACTTTTTGCATACTTGTAACATAAAGACACATAAACAAGTATACTTAAAACCTTGCATAACGTGAACATAGGCAATATAAACCACATGATCATGATTTACGGGATGATAATTCCCATACTTGCATTTGTTGGGTTTGTGTTCATGTCATACGAATATTTATACGGCTAGAAATACATGAGCCTACGGGGTTACACAAGTTATACATTTTAGGTATCATTCTATTAATGTGAATAATAATGTAATTGTATATTTATTATTTTTATTAATATATGATTTGACAAATAAATACTAACGATCGTTAATTAGTTAATTAATTATAACTAATTAATAAAGCTTTTTAATTAATGGACAATTAAATGTAATTAACCATAAATAGTTAGAAAAGTCAAAAAGTCAACCCCAAGGGGTGCTTGCTTTTGTTTGACCGGATCTAGATCCAAGAGGGGGTTGGATTGGGCTTTGAGCTATCTTTTCCTACAAGGAATGTAATTTAGGTAAATCCTAAATCTATCCCTATATAAGGAGGATCCTAGAGCTAATTATTCTTATCCCTTGTCCTCTCTTTTCTCTGGTTCGATCGCAGGAAGAAAACCAAATGGTTTTCTGGTTTTGTTTTATTAGTGTTATCATATTCGTTGGTCAAGAACTAGCATTCAAGTGATACTGTTTGACGTGTAGTGTATGAACTTCGTAGAGGTTACTTACTTTAGTAACCAGAAGTAGTTTTTGGGTAAGGCACGTTTATTACACACGTGTGTGTACCTCAAGATCCTCGTTCGTCACTAGCTTAATTGCTAACGGTATATTTTCTTATTTATGTTTTATGTGTTAATTATATATGCTATATGAATAGATTCGCTGCGTAGCTCATAGAATATTAATTGTAATATTATTTGTTATTAGATAACAATTTCCAACAATGGCATCACGAGCCAAATCATATAGTATATTAATTACATTAAAAACGTAAATATATGTAAAATCTGCTGCCTATATATGTGTAATTCTTGCCTTTATGTAAAATTTATTTTAGGATATTATTTATAGAAATAATCTTGCTTAAAATTGGTCACATAATTATGGTAATCATATATAGGATATATTCTACATGATCTTCAAAAATGTTTAAAAATTGTTTTATTTACGTTTTGGATTTGCTATAAATATTTGTTGCTTATTTATCTTGGTTAATAAATTGTCAACCATGGATTACGTGCATGTGACCCATGGTTTAGTAAGCTTAAATATTTATATGCATGAGAATTTGTTATGTAAATTATTTAATTGCAATATTCGGGAAGACCCTTTGTTGAATTAACTGCATAACTGATTCTAGTTTAGTATGATTAATTTTGTTTAATATGTTTTTCATGTTTTATATTTGTGGCATTTTATGTTGGGATTAAAAGCCTTCTTAATGCTGCTAGTATTACTGCTGCTCATATCAGAGTTAATGCTGCTCAGTTGTGTTAGTACTGCTCAAGAACTTCAGAGAAAAATGCTAAGTGTTTACTACTGCTAGTGTAAAGTTACTACTGCTAGTGCATATTAGTGCTGCTCAGAGACTTAGAAGAAAAACTGCTAAGTAGTTACTACTGCTAGTACAAAAATTACTACTGTTAGTACAAAGTTAATGCTGCTGAAGGAGTTAATGCTGCTAGTGAAGAAGTTAGTACTGCTGAGTTAGTTAGTACTGCTTATGTGATTTATATGAGTTATTTGTGTAAAAGATATGTATAACTTATTTGTTTAAAAGATTTGATATTCTTAGGAAAGTATTGTAAGCCGTTTAGGACTCCTTGGTGTATAAAAGGAGGTCCTATGGCATAGAGATTGATATACCAAAACAAAAAATCAATCTTTTTCTTAGCTTCAAGGTCTTTGTAACCCTAATACTTTGAGAGTATTCGTATTATTAATAATATTGGAGTTTTTGTTTGTTGAATTATATGTTCATATAATTATTGTTTCATTGATATTTCTTCTTAATATTAAAGATTAGATTCCGCATAATCTTTAATACATTCAAACAAAGTTTCTACTATAGTTGTGTTAGATTTATCTAATATAACTAATCCTTATACAAGCTTAAGGAATTCGATCTATTGAAGTGGAATCAACAGGTATTATAGTCATTTCGCTACCTTGCCAGCACATTAAATCAATTCTCAACCATACATCCTTTGCTTGGATCCAACGCAGCCATAACGAGCCAATCATTGGCAATCATTTTCCATTAATGCCCTCCTAGGATTCTAGAACCTCGTACCTCTGACTAGTTAGTGACACGTGTCACTTCCTGATTGGTCCAGCCGCCACCTGCACAGTACCTCATATCCAATCATTAGTAGAGCCACATGTCACCACCTGAGTGGTGCCACGTGGCATGTGGGTCCCATTGCCTCATCATTGCTGACATGGCAGGTGAAAGTCTGGTCAATGGTCGGTCAATGGCAGTCAATGGTTGATCAACGGCGGTCAACAGTGGCGGTCAACGACAGTCAACCACCGGTCAACACCGGTCAACGACGGTCAACCACCGGTCAACGATGGTCAATGGCGGTCAACCACCGGGTCTGGATCAGGTCGGGTCAGGTCTAAAGTTGGGTCGGGTCGGTTTTGGATCGGGTCAGGTAGCCACGTGGCACCACCTGAGTGGGCCACGTGGCATGTAGTATTAATACTACACCCAAAAGCCTCACCAGAATTCAAAACTGGGACCTTAAGGTCATGGACTCAAGGACTAACTACACTACCAGCTGAGCTAGAGCATAGTTAAGTTATAACATGCAATTAAATTATATTTAACCCATTTTTGGCCCAGTCCAGGTTAATTAATATAAAAAGTTCAAATAAGATGTGACAGTGTTCAAATAAGAAAGGCACAAGGGGCGAGTAAGGTACCGATAGATTCGTAATTTTGTGCTACTTTCAAGGAGTGCTCGGGAAATTTTTCCGGTTCGTTTAAAAAATCTCGATAAACGTGAGAACAATCATCGAAAGTCACCCAAACATTACTGTTTTTGCTTCATTTTCAATCCTTTTGTACCTGTAAGACATAATAACATAATACAAATATATTTGCAATATAATTAAGCATATTTAATGGTTATTAGTCTGTTTATTAGTGTTTTCTGGGGTATAAATGATGTGTGTTTAAGCACACCTTAAATTCCTCCACACTTGGCCATTGCTTGTCCCACACGCAATGTTTATAATACACGCCCGAAAAGAAATAATTTTTACCCCCTTAACTTAATAACCCCTCACTCATCAACAATGAACAGAAAATGTTCATATGAGAGTTTAAATCATGGTTTTTAAAGCGGGCCCCGTTTTAAACCAATAATTAAAAGATAAAAACTAAGATAAAATTATTTAAAGGCTTAAATGTTCGGGGAGTTCGTCATCCTTGATTTTCATAATCCCCAAACTAAGCTTAAAACGAAATCACAGTTAAATATAAGATTAGATGCTAACACTACTCATAACTGCTAATTGTGTTTGCACAACTACTTTTTTCTCCCTTATTCCTAGTTCTCTAAGGATTTTACTTTGATAATATAAATGTGAACGAGATTAACTTATTTATAATAAATATGGCCTTATTTTTCTATAAAGGAGACTTGTTTAACCATAATTAGTTTGAAATCTTTTCTAAAGAGACGATATGCGAGAGAATAGGTCCACATCAGGTTATAATTTCGCTGATTTAAGGTTATCCGTCTTTTTTCTCCGAAACAAGCTTCAACTCGAGGTCCAGAGACCGGAGGATTTATGTAGTGATAACCCCCGGCGGAGTCGAAATTTGGCTTTATTATTATTTAGAGCCAAGCACATTTAGCCCTCGGTCTTTTCAAAACACTGCAACATCAGGGAGCGATACGTCTGGAACAGTGTCTTATTTTGACCTTGGGAATTTCCTTGACCATTTTGAGGTCGGAGTTCATCGGGAGCGAATCGTCAAGAAACTCAACAAAACTTTTTCCGTCTTCGGAATCATTAATATTAGTACCTTCGCCCTTTAAAGACTACAACATCGTAAGCGAAACGACAGGATGAAACTCAGTGGTCTCTATTTGTTTTGGTTTTATCACAATATGTTATCTTAAGCCAAGTTCGAGTTTTGTGATCTTTATTATACTTCTGACAAAACTCGATGTGCGACCCTTACTCTTTCATTAGAAGTAAAAAGAACACAATTAACCTAATCAACTTTATTTAGAGCTCATGGATTTAATAAGACAAATCGCAAAAACTAAGATAACTTTATTTTATTTAAAATTATTATTTTTATGTATTTAAGTGCATGGGCAAAAAAAGACACAAATTAACCTCTAGGAGCTCTAAAGAGATCCAACTAATCCACAGGCTTAGCATTAACTTATATTCAAACTCTTTCATTTTCGCTCTTTGTAAAATTTTTAAGTTTAGCTAACCTTTAGTCTCGAAAGCTAGGGAAAAAAGTTAGAGTGCTATACTTCGGCAAGTCAAAAATTACTAGTTCAAGCCTATGGGCCATACTTATTTCTAACATTTTTATATCATTTTTTTAAACAATTCAAAAAAGCAATATATTGGTCAAAACGGGGTGCGTGGGGCACAGACAGGCACAGGTATGGTCATTTGGACAGAAATCCCCCCTCCCCACACTTAGAACTGAACATTAGCCTCAATGTTCAAAAATGTCGAGTGTCACCCCCACACTTAAGAACAAAAAAGGAAAATGCTTAGACCGAGTGATTGGAGGATTGAAAACAAGCACGAAGGTCTTCGATCATAGGGAATTCCTGAAAGCAAAAAAACAGATGACCAATGAAAACAACATGGAGAGAAGCACTCCCCTACACTTAGGTAAAGAGTACATCCGCTTATTCTAAAAAAATACTAAAAATAAAAATAAAAAATAAATAAATAGATAGATAACTCGGGTTTCCTCCTGAAAAGCGCTTGTTTTTGTTGAGTCTCTAGCTTGAACTCTAGTTGTTACCTTACTTTTGAATTCAGGGTCAGATCCATACACCATTGTGAGGGAGGATGTTAATAGCGATACATCACATCCTTCGGTGAGTAATGCAGCAGTACAGGGGATGGCTATGATGAAAACCTAATGAAGGGTCTCCTTCACACTCGTTCTTACACGGGGACTGTGTTAGGAGAGAAAAACGGATCAAAATTTTTCCACCTCCCTTAAGCTAAATTGATTTAGAAAGCTGGGGGGTGGTGTGACAAGGAGGGTGGACTTTTTAGGTAACAAATGCAGGAGTGGGATCAGAGATGTCTCTTCGATAAGCAGATGTTCCAAAAATAGAATGTCTCCTCTGAATCGTAATACCCATCATCAATTTCAGTTGGAATTAAATCGTCTAGGCCGATCTCAGTGGTGAGCTCCTCCAAAATTAAGTCACGAGTCTCTAAGGATCTAGACACCAAGTCAGGGTTACCTAAAGGTTCATAAATCAATGGTGCTAGCTTAGGAGGGTCCAGGCTACTAATGTCCTCAAAATCCTCATTAAATAGAGAATTATCATTTCATAAGGTTAAAATCATCATTAAATTCGAATGAGTTAGGGTTTGAGAAAGTCACATCCTAAGATCTAAGTTTTGAAATCTCACTAATAGGATCATCAGACTTCTTTTGGTTTAAACTCGGATTTTTGACTAAATGACTAAAAACATAAGGTATAATCATCATTAAAATCAAAGAGAGAGTTTGAGAAAGTCACATCATAAGATCTAGGTTTTGTATCATCACCTAAAGGTTCATCAAACACCTTTGGGACTGGGACTGGGACTGGGTCATCGGCTAGTAAAGGTTCTAGTTCTTCTATGTCCCTACTAGGATTGAAGTCAATTTTCCTATCCCTCGTTGAGGTTGTCTAAATGCTCTCCAAAAGGTAAGTCAATATCTACTTTCTTTCTCCCAAAACATCAAGTCTAGGTGAGGGTGGAGAATCAAGTGGCATACTACACTCTAAATCATCATAAACCGATGTCACCTTTGACTCCCTTGGGATTGGAACAAGATCATAAACACTAGAATTTATGAATTCGTCATTGTCCCTTTCGGGAGTAGTGCTAATAACCTTATCCCCTATTAAGAAGGTGTCGGAAGGCTTCATGGTAAGTGAATCGATCTTATTATCTCCCCTGTCACTCCCCTTAAGATCATATAAGTCAACGGGAGGATCTTGATTAGAATTTATAAGGTTCATTATCTCCTGAAGACGGTTTAATTTATTTTGAAAATCCATGTTTAACTTCTCTTGATTTATCATGATCTGTTCTTGAGTTTTGTCAAATTGTTCTTGAGATTCGATCATGTATGTCATCAATTCTCTTCGCTTTAACTTGCTTAGGGTGAGTGGCTGAGAGGGTGTGAACTGTGAAGGTTGGTCAAAATAAGGAAAGTCATAATTGTTACAAAGATTAGGCTAATAGACAAGCGGGTTCCTAGTTTGACAATTAGAGTTATAATGCGGACCTCCACAGATCTCACAACAGTCGAACTGTTGTGGCTGACTCGGAGAATAATATGGAGATTGGTCATTACTAAAGATTTGATTGTTACACGGGTCCTGCTCATAGACAAGCGGGGGCCGTATTTGACAATCAAATCGATAGTGAGGACTATCTCCACACAACTCACACGAGTATGTCTCGTATTGGTGTTGTGGAGATTGGTTGTAGAAGTTAGGTGTTTCATTATAAGAATAAGGATTTGGGTCATAGACAAACTCATTTCCGGATCCTATATTGCTACAGCCAGGACAGTTTCTACCATTAAACGGACCTCCACACCACGAGCAACCAAAATGGTTATACGAAGACATGTCGAAGAATCAAACGGATCAGAGGGTAAAGAAGATACGAATTAAATGAAATAAGAGGATAAAGGAGATATTTTTTAGATTTTTATAAAAATAATAAAAATAAAAATAAAAATACTTTTGGATTTTTATAATTTTTATAAATACGAAAATAAACTTTCCGAAGAAAGGATCTTCAAGGCGCTAACTCGAAACACCACGTGAAAATCATACAACTCTCCCCGGCAGCGGCGCCAAAAACTTATTCGTCCCGAAAGACTAGTCGAGTAATATAATATAAGTAATCACGTCGGATAAAAATTACTTGAGGACAAGTAATTATCTATCCTCCGGACGTCGTGTCCCAACGAGAGATGAACTTGAAATTCACGAAAATGCTTCCAATTTAATGCTAGATTATCTTTAAATTTTGGTTTTTGATTTAACACTAAATTTTAAAAACCACTAAACTGGATTATACTAAATAACAAATAAGCTAAACAATTAGATGAAACGAACTATATAAAAAGATATGCTTGCTAAGTGACGTGGAAAGTTCCCAAAGTGTGATTAAGGTTTTACTTAACGAATTAACTTCCTTAGAAAAGATAATTATCTCACAACGTTGGATTATTTTGACAAAAATCTCTTAAAAAATATTAATTACTAGATGTGTCGTTTGACTATTTTTCCGGATTTTGCCCTTTAAAACATTCAAACTACAAATCTAAATAATCGAAGATTATTAATTAACAAACCTTTTTACAATCCACACTTAATTTCCAATCCACAAATCACTTAGCAAACACTAATAAACTACTCACTAATCATAACAATTAAGCTAGCAACAATCATAATATCAAACATAAACATTTTAAGCTAAATAAATCTAAACTACTAAAATTGAAAAGAGAAAGAGGATAGAACCAAATGATGAACCGAATCGAATATAAAACCACCCGATCTTACAAACTTAATAAACAAATAAGCTTATCACTTTTAAGCTTCTATTTCACTAATTAGCAAGTAAAAGTGTCAACTTTATTTACTAATTACTTCCATAAAAACCAAAAAGATCAAAACTTTATCTATTTATCAACCTTATAAGACCCTTAAGCTCCGACCTTAGATGATGGAAGGATGAAATTAGAGGTAAGACAAGAAAAAGGTTAAGACAAATAAGCTATATGAATTAGCTATAAGCTAAAAGCTTAAATTTCAAAATATCAAATATTTTGAAATAGAAAAGCTAAAGCTAGTAGATCTAAATGATTAAGCTATTTCAATAAGACTAAAAACTAAATTAAAAAGTTGTGGAAAAATAAGATAAAAACATTAAGCTAGAAAAATAAGCAATCGAAAATAAGCTAGAATAAGCTAACTCAAAAAGCTTTAAATTGATTACACTATAAAATAAGCTAGTCTAAATAAGCTATGGAAGTAGCTTATTATAATATAAGCTTAAGATATCGGATCAAAAAATAAGCTATAAGCATGAGCTTATTTGGAAATAAGCTAAAAAGAAATAAGAAAAAAAGACAAGAGAATAAGCATAAATAATAAGCTAAAGAAAACACCAACCTTTGATATAAACTTCTTCATTAATAAGCTAAAGAGTTACAATAAGCTAGATCTAATAAGCTTCAATAAACTTTTACAATAATCCTAAAATAAGCTGAACTATACTACTTCTATTCCTAAAACTACACTACAACTACTATGTGAAAATTAAACCTACTAATTCTAACACCCCTTAATGCCTGCTGCGTGTCTTCATTCGTTATAGGAAAAAAGTGTGGGATGGGTAAAATTCTTCCTTCCTTTTCAGTACAAGCAGCCAATAATAATCCAACAAAAGAGGTTTTAAAATGGGAATTCATGTGGGGGAGCCTGAGGTCAGCGAAGTTCGTGGTAGCTATCCTTTAATACCAATATTGCTCATAAACGCTTTCGTCCTGGTACTAATGCAGGTGGAAGAAAACTATCCATCAATCAGTATGCCCCAATTGTCCATTGCCATCAACTAATGAAAACGCGTTTAATTCTCCCAATACATTTCACTTAGTACAACTCGAATATATAGACAGATAGAGGGCCATGTGTCATCATTTGATTCACCAAAGAAAAGATAATGGGTGAGAGTGAAGGTGTCCACACGCCCATTTGAATTATTTAAAGAGGTTGAGGTACACTCGCATCTCTTGCACAACAAATGAAGATTGATATATCAAATATTCTTGGGTTGATTTTATAACAAGAGTATCATTTTAGGCTTTAACATGGGTTGAGTCATTTTTATATCTTGGGCTGAACTATGTTTAGCACTTGTATTAGCTGGGCGAGCAGGTGTTGGGTCGGTCTAAGAGAATTAATCATGGACTAATAATAAGTATGGGTCGGTCTGACTGTTAGAAACAAAAAAGTATCGGTCACTTCCAATATGTATTAGTCTTAGCCCGTAGTTAATCATATGTCAAGTAAAGTAATATAATATGGCCCAAGGCCCATGGAAAGCCTATCTAGGTCCATGGCCGGCCACATCTCATGTATAAATACCCTCTCCATGCTTTGGAGAGGGTGTTGGTTGGTTTTGTATTCTCACTTTGCTAATGAATTATATGTTTCTTACTTTCTCTCTCTAGAATACATCCATCCTTCCACTTTATCTCACTAAGTTCCTTCCCATTTCATATCAAAGATTACTTGTATTCTTTAGCAATATATGCAAAGACCACCACTATTTGAAAGTGATGGATTCATTTATTGGAAAAATATATTTGAAATTTATGTGAAATCAAAAGATCTAGATCTTTGGCATATGATTACCGTTGGTGATTTTTCTCCTATTCAAAATAATCCCGAAACTAAAAAGGATGAAATTGTACCATTTGATAAATAAAACGATGATCTTAAAAAGAAACTTGCAAAAAATAATGAAGCTAAAATGGTAATTTATAATGCTTTACCACATAAAGAATATCAAAGAATTTTTATGTGTAAAACCGCAAAATAAATTTGGGATACTTTATTAATCACTCACCAAGGTAATAGTCAAGTCAAAGATAATAAAATAGATCTTCTTGTTCAACAATATGAACAATTTACGATTCCAAAAGAGGAATCAATAGATAATGCTTTTGCTAGATTTAACACTATTATTACTAGTCTAAAAGTACTTGATGAAGGTTTTTCTAGCAAGAATTATGTTAGGAAATTTCTTAGGGAACTTCATCCTAAATGGCGCGCAAAGGTTACGACTATTGAAGAGTCGAAAGATTTAACATCACTATCACTCGACGAACTTATTGGAAACTTAAAAGTTTATGAAGTGATAATAAAGAAAGATTCTAAAATGGTCAAAGGCAAAAGAGAACTAAATAGATCTCGTGCCTTGAAGGCTAAAAAGGAATCTAGTGATGAAGATAGTTCGACCTCTGATAGTGAAGACGAAGAATACACCATGGCCGTGAGAGACTTTAAGAAATTTCTCAAAAGACGAGGAAGATTTGTAAGACAACCACACGATGAAAGAAAGTCATCCAAAGAAATAAAGATGACAAGAATGACAAAGGCGAAAGAAAATGCTTTAAATGTGAAGATCCAAATCATCTCATCGAAGAATGCCTAAAAATATCAAGAAACTATAATCAAAGAGCCTTCGTTTGAGGAACATGGAGTGATAGCGATGAAGATGGAGAAGAAAAGACTAAGGACGAAAAATGTCTTATGGCTAAAGCATCTAATGAGGTACTTTTAGAACACAAAATTTTTTAGTGATAGACTTAATTGTCGATAGATGAAAAAGACTTAGATAGTGAATAAAATCAATTATGCAAGTAGGGTCTAAAAGTCCATGCTAAAAAATAAAATCGACTAAAACAAATTAAAAGTCAGCACGAAAATGAAGTACTCAACTAAAAATAAACTTAAAAATTAAAAAAGGTAAGCGAAGCTAATGAAGAATGTAAAATATGTCAGTACCTAAATTTGAATATGAAAAACTTAAGGAAGAAATCTCTAAGCTCAATCAATTCAATAATATACACTATTTAAGAAACTTGTAAGTTTTCCAAAAACCACCGCTGGAGATAAATCTGGTCTAGGATTTAATTTTATCGAAAGATCAACAAGTGAGACTAAACAAGTAAATTTTGTAAAGTCACAAGAGTTTAAACCTAAGTCTATTAAAGAAAAATCAGTATAATCAAATTCAAGCCCAAAATCTAAATTTATACTTATAAACAATACCAAAATTCTCATTGCAAGCGACGATGAATTAAAATCTTTTTATGAACCTTCTTTAAAACCAGGAGTCAGATTTACTAAACCTGAAATGAGATCAAAAGCTCCTCCTCTAAAAAGAACTAATTATTCTCACCTTTGGTCTAAAACACCACAACCGAAAAGAGATCAAGGTAGACAAAATTACCCTAACACCAATCGTTCAACGTAAAAAAATTTACAACAACCATGCTTCACTCCATGGGGAATGTGTCCACCATATATGTATCCGAATCAAATGCAATCTATGCAAAATATGTTCGGTACTAATAATTTCGGACCCATGAGACATTGGGGACCAAATGGTTGAATTGACACATCATCTAGGTAGATATGTTTGTGAACATATTTTGAAACCTGACAAGTAGAATGAAGATCATTCATTCTCAACTTTATGACGAAGTAACCAAATGGAATTGCCTTCAATCAAATCATTTTCACTAGAAGATATTGAAGGAAATATATAATAGGCAAAGGTATGTTTTCTTTCCTAATTACTTAGAATATAGATTATGTGCAAAGTGTTGAATGATTATGTGTCATCATGCTACAAGTAATATTTGCTAAACAAAAGGATTAAAGTTTATAGAATATAAATTAACCTTGAGAAAATAATGTAGTAACTACAAATTCCATTTGATTGGTTATCTAGAATTAAGTAAAAAGCGAGATATTGTTCATGATGAACTTTGCCCTCACATAGTTTATTAGGATTCTCCTCAAAAAGGAAATCTTCTATGTACACAATTAGTGAACTCACGTAGAAGAAGGAAGGTGAGTTTGTGGGTAATAATTAACATAGAAGTAGGATTAGTCTTCAACCATATACAAGCGCCGAAAAGGCATGACATCAAAGCACTATGGATGAAATAAACTCTCTTCGACTACGACATCTGCTTCGACTACATACCTTGAAAGAACAACGTGTATAGATTCCGGCTTACCAAGCATTGACTCCATCTTTCTCTTCTATGATCGTCACATCTTCATCATATCTCTCGTCACGCAAACACTCCAAATCGTGAAAATTAATTATTTCATCCGAAGTAATTAATGTATTCAATTAACGAGAGGTTAATTGAAAATGTCACTCAATCTTCGTTAAATCTTCTCTCGGCTTGCCAACTTGGTTATCTCATTCGGAATAATCAAAGTATTTTTAATTAGCGAAAGGTTATTAAAATGTCAACAAAATTTCGCCAACCATCACAACTTAAATCGAAACCTTTTCTTGGTCTAAACCTTTTCTCGATCAAAAAATCTTGACAACTTAAATATTTCATCCGAAATTATTTAAGTCCATTTAATTAAACGAGAAGTTAATTAAATATGTCGAGTACATCTTCTTATAAATCTTTGACGTATTTTTTCGAGAACTAGATTATCTCAAATAATATTACTAGTAGCTTTTCTCGTATTTTAATAATTGTATATTGATAAAAACTAGTTAAAATCGAAAAATCAAGAAAACTTGGTCGTCAGATAGGTGGCCCCCTTATCTCTATGGGGGCCGGCCATGTTAAAAGGGGCAACCCCTTTATCACTAAGGGGGGCAGCTACTTAAAATCGCCAAACACCCTTTTCTTCTGCTAAATCCATTACCAAACACTCCATTTCACATTTCCCTCTTTCCCTACACACACTGTGACGAAACCACCATCACCAAAACCTCAAAATTCAATCCTCAAACACCAAATCGATCCAATTTCGCAAGGGGCAAACACCAACAACGTGATTAACAACATCTATTATAAGATTCTTTATATTTTTCTTCTTTGATTTCACTCAATTTTGTTCTTAATCAAAATTGGTATTTTTTTTTCAATTGATTTTGTGTCCTTTTAATTTTTTATGTTTAGATTAAGTAATTCATAACTATTATGATTCCCGTAGTAATAGGAATTTGAAATTTTCAATAGGATTGAATCACTAAAAAAAATTTGGGTCGGAAATTTTATAATAATATCTATACATTTTCGAAATTTTTTTTCAAAACAAAAATTGTACATTGTTGATTCATGCCAAAAACACTTTAAAATGATCATGTATTGATTATCGAAACATACATGATTCAATATATATTTTTCGACATCATTGGTCAAATTTTACAAAAATAAAGGGGCGTTTAGATCATTTCATCGTCTAGAGTCGAAATGACCATCACTTCACTTTGTCATATGTATAAACACATAATAAACGTGTATTAGTCATCAAGATATATAATTCATATATATATTGATTCCGTTAATAAAATTTCCAAAATAAGGGGATGTTTGGTTTATCGTTTTAAATTGTATTCTTGAGTTAAAATAAACATTATTTCATTTTTGTTAAGTCACATGTAATGAACTCATATTAGTCGGCGAAATATACAACTTAATGTATATCTTTCGACGCTCTCTGTCAATTCTTTCGTTAATGAAGGAGCGTTTGGATTATTTCCTATATTTTTTATCTAAAATTGAAATAATCCATACTCTACTTATTAAGCATCGAAACACTTGACGAGCTTACACTAGGTGTCGAAATATATAATTCAATATATATCTTTCAACACTCTAGGATGAGTCAAATTAAATTAGGAAACGTTTGGATTACTTCTTAGGTTTTTATTTTTAGAGTCAAAGTAATCTTTGTTCCACATATGTTGTTTTTAAAACTTCATTTTCTGTTATATATATATATATATACATATATATATATATATATATATATATATATATATATATAGATAATATTTGTGTTGTTTAGGTGATAAACATGCCTCGAGCAATTGTTGGCGATATCCCTCTTACTAAATCATACATTCCCAAAGTGTCTGAAACAACCGGCATTTCTCCCACTATAGCTAACTTTTACAAACATATCAAAGATCGATGTATTCATGAGGGTAGAGTTGTTGATCAACTTTACTAAACATCTCATCACATTGATCGTTTTTTTTCCAATGTTTGTCTTAATTGTCTCTACGAAATCAATAAGCCAATTGTCCATCATTTTATTCTAGACTTCTATAGTTAAGGCACTCTTCAAAGAGAAGACTCTGGCCACATCCTAATTTCCTTCATGATTCAAAACGAATTCATCACTCTCTCTCTCTATCTCTCACACAATTTGGTCAAATTCTTAAAATTCCATACAATGGTTAAGCCGTCTTCACAAATGAATGGGATCTCTCTTCTCTTGTATTCTTCCAAGAGACAATAGGGACCAATCACCATATGATTCTTCCTATCCTGAAGGAGAATATATCAATTCCTTAGATCTGAACGTGGTTGATTCAAAATCGTACCATTAAAAATAAAGTTGTCACTCTCACAACCTTATAAATTCCTAAATACGGGAAGTCTTAGAGAAGGACTTGATAGCGTGGAAGAATCATTGTGAAAATGTGTTCACGCCTTTGGAGGCCACCGGGAACCACCCTCCCGCTTTTCTTTACATATATTATATTGTATTTCTAGCCGCTAGCAACAATATCTCTTTCAAGACTTTTGTGCTTATACGATTCAAAGGCCAAGCGACTTCAATAAAACACAGCCTTCCTTATGGTATGATCTTGACACGCCTCTTTCAATATGTCATGGAACACTACCCTCATCTTAACAACGTCATTTATAATGTCATTGACCGAGTCATGTGTCCTCTAGCTCTAAGACAAACTCATAAATGTAAACTATCCGAGTAGTTTCATTGAAATTTGTAAAGGAGATACTAGTCTATTCCGTACGGTTGAATTTTATACAACGAGTTGCTAAACACGTTTTCAGTATTCGGACTCTAAATCAATTTTGAGGGTTAACGACATTCCTGCACAACTTTTTAGTTTTGGACCGTAGACCGAAAACCGTCAAGAAGAGGTGACTGATAATGGGCCCTCGCAAGATTTAGAGAATCCAAGAACGAGTTACGGCCAACCATAAAATAATTAAATTACATTTAATTATCACGTTTATTAAATAAGAATATTTAATAAGTTATTTAACATTTATTCAGTGTACGTTTGTTGGAAGGACACATAAATATTCGAAGTAAAATGATTCATTTTTTACGGTAAGTTTATCAGTAAATATACAAAATAATAATAACGTTTTTAAATGTAAATTTTATAAAACGTTTACGAAAATTAGTCGAGTGAATACTCATTTTTATCAGAAAAATGATTTGGAAAACAATGGCGCAAGTTTCGTATTTTGAATCGTCCGATAAACGGCTCAAACGAGTCCCGAACCGATAGTTAGTCAATAAGCTATACTTAAAATTTTCAAAAGATGAACCCCTATTCTATTGCGGTATTATCATTTAATATTTGACAAATTTTATTATATTATATAAAGTTATTATATACTTTCATTTCCATCTTAAAAAATATAAAACAAAAGAATAATAAATACCTGCTCTCCCTCCCATAATTTCCCGGCCACACCTGAGCCGCCGCGCTCGCGGCACTCGGAAAACTTTTTCGGTGACTTTTTCGGCCAACACCAAAAACACTCCTCGTGACCCGATCTAACAGATCCCCTATGTCAACTCTTCCCTCCACTCGCGGACTCCCACACCACCACTTCACCGACCACCGACCACCCTCTCGCTGCCATATCATCTCCGCACATCTATCATCTCACAAAACTCGTCACCAAAGAACATGCCACCACCAAAGCAACCCATTTGGAGGTGCGTTTAGGTTTTGTTCTTGAGCCAAGAGGGGTGCGTGTGGGTTGGTGTAGCACCGGATAGGCTGTGGTTTGGATTTCTCAGACAGAAAAGGGGCTGCATACTGGTGTGGTTTTAAGCTCTCATATAAGGTGACGTTTTATGTTGTAAAACATCCCCAGGGGTGTTTGTTTGTTCTTTCCTTGGTGGCGAAAGCAACAAAAGGCGGGGGGGGGGTGTCATGTTTGGGTTTAACGATAAAACACACAAGGGGGGTGTTATCGTTAATGCGGCAAGCCGGCAACGGTAGGGTGCGTTTGGTCCAGGTTGAAGCCAACTACGACCCACTAGGGTGCGTGGGGTATGTAGGGGTCAAACCACCAGGTTGGGGGCGGTGCGCTTGTTTTGTTTTCACAAAATTAAGGTGCGTTGGTGGTTCGGTTCAAGTAGAAATCTAGGGTCATGTGTGTTTGATTGTATTGAAAGAAAATATGCTCAGCATAAGGTTGTGTTGGTTAGTGGTAATAGCAAGAAAAAGGGGTGAAGTTGATCTTAATAAACACTATAGGGGTGTTGGTTTATGAGGTTTTGCAGCGGTAGTAGGGGACTCTCCCTGCGTTTGGATTTGTATAGTCGAATAAGGGTGTTGTGTTGGTTGTTGACAGTCCATATGTGGGTGCCTTGGTTGAATGTAGAGGAGACAACAAAGGGTTCGTTTGGTTTTATATACAACGGGTGTGTTTGTTGGTTCGACTGTCATTAACAGCCGGGGGATGTTTGGGTTGGCTGTCAAACAGCCGGGGTACGTTTGGTTTCGTGGTTTATCACCACACGGGGTGCGTCGGGTTTGGGTTGGTTTGGGTTTTGGGATTCAGCCGCAAAGGGTGCGGTCGGGTTGTGGGTTAACAACCGACGACGGGGTGTCGGGTTAGGATGGTGGGTGGGACGGTGTTGTGGGACAAGCCGGGGCGTCGGGTTGTTTTGGTCTCGGGATTTGTTAGCGAACTGAATTGGTGCGTTTGATATTATGACACCGATAACGGGTGCCGTTTGGTTTGTGTTGACACCGATAAAAAGGGTGCGGTTAATTTTAAAGTATTTGATTATTTCGTGTTATATTTTCCAATTAAATGTATATGTGATGAAATCTGTTTAAAAAGATTGCGTACGTCTATGTAAAATATGATATTAATATTTAAAACGGGATTGATAATAATGCTATAAGTGTTACTAAGTATTTAGTTTTGGACGAGGTTTTGAACTAAATCGACTTTGCAGCGAGTTTGAACGAATAATTACGCCAGCAAAAAACTGGGAACATGGGATTGGGATTCGAGATTTTGAAAAGATCGATTTTGATGTTACCAAAAATATAGTGAATTATTTTTTATGGAGTTAGAACATAAAATCTGAGACTTGTAAAACTCCAATAACGAAGAACTAGAGTGAAATCGGAATATACATTTAATAGAAAAATAAATTATTTTATTAATAAAATCTGTCAGATCTAATAATTAACGTATTTAAGCACATTCGAATGTCCGTTTCAGCCTTCAGTCGAAAACACGAAAGTTGTATGTAATGACATTTTACTTTGCCGCCGATGATTGTATGTTTTAAAAATTTAAGATATAGCTGTCAAAACTAAAGGTCGATTGATCTATTATTTCAATTAATTATTTTAAGAACATTGTTCGGTCCTAAAAACGAAGAGTCTAAAAATAGTAACTTTCGGTAAATATTTTGACATTTCTATATGATGGACGGAATAAGATATTATATATTCATAATACATATACTAAGGGTTAAGGGTTTCAAGACGCGCAATGTGGATTTCTCATCACATGTAGATATGTATGTATAACATATTAAAATATGTAGATGTCATGTCGTTACGATGTAACGCATCGTTGATCGTATTTAATACGGTGTCTCTTATATAGAGCGACATAATTATCGGTCGTGGCCTGAGGTCAGTTGCAGAGATTCGGTTGTGATTTATTAGGATTATTTGATCGTGAGTCTTATTGATCAAGATTGAGATTTATAGCCCCATGTTTTACTCGGTCTTACATATATTTATGGGGGTGAAACATGTCTTGTTTACATAACTGCATGTACTTGCTTGTTTACAAATTAGTTTTACATATCTCATTTACATAGCTCGCTATGGGAAACATTAATTGAGCTTTTTTTTTGGTCACGAATGCCATACTTTACGTTTGAAATGATTATGGATTAGTTATCGTTGCTCTCTATTGAATCTGGTTACATTACTAGGAGGGTAAGCGCGAATGTTATATGATAGATCTACTTGGATTGACAATACCCCGGTCTTTCGGGTGAACTAGTTCACTGGGATACACGAACGTTATACCATGTGGATTACGATTTTGATTGGCGCCTGCGGGAGCACAAATCATTACTGCCGGGGTTCTTGGAGGGAACACCCATGAGGGGGAGATCACATTATTTTTATCTAATGCCCGGGTGTTCTTGGAGGGAACACCTTATGCTGGGTAATTCTTACGGTGCTTGAATAAGTAGCATACATAAAGTCTACGTCGCGTTTTCATGAACTTTGTGTAATCGTAATCATTGTTTTTATACTCACTACGAAGTATTTCTATGCCTTGAATAAAGTGTAATACATACTTGGAATACCTATAGGTGACATTAAATTGGTCATTGCCTTTTCCTTTATAAATCTTTGGGATAAAGATTGGTTACTTTTGGTGACAGTAAAATGTGTCTTGCATATTTTATACAATCTTAGGATTTTACATGGGTACTGTGATGACACAGTGTCAAAATTCATTCATTGAAACTATACATTCATATTTGACTAAACTATGAATTATCACCATACTTTATGTTGGACACTTTAAGCATGTTTTTCTCAGGTGAATTAGATGCTTGGATTATTTGATGTGCATTGGAGTCTTTACATTCAAGTTTTTCATGGTGATGCAATTATGGGACAACTATTATTTTGATTTCAGAAAATCAATGAGATTGTTTTACAAACGACACATTTAGAGGTCAGTTTCTCTCTGTATCTAGCGTCGTGTGCTTATTATGAAGTAGCACCCCATGTGGTATTCCGCTGCGTTGTCATATTTTTGGGGGTGTTACAGATTGGTATCAGAGCACTAGTTATAGAGAACTAGGTTGCATATTTTACCCTAGACTATAACCGTTTTCACAAATATTGCATCACATCAAACATTTTCAAAGTGCATACACGCTACTTGCTTATGTACTTACCTTACGTGCTGCATTAAGTGCTTACATGTTATACATATATATAACATATATGCTTGCGTACTTTGCGCATATCATGCGCTTATTCATATAAGAGTTATTTATATAAATACCAGTACACCTCTTAAGGCATTGTGAGTTGCACAATGGCCTCATTTATTTTTAGACATTGTGGGTTGCACAATGGCCTCATTTATTTTTTTGACATTGTGGGTTGCACAATGGTCTCATTTTATTGTCTAGGAATTATGAGATTGCGCAATGTCTCACACTTCTTTTTCAGGACATTGATAAAAGTTGAAATCAATGTGTCTTAAGAAATATTATTTTTTGTATTAGCTTTTATATAATATGCGTAGACGTAACACGAAGACCGTTAAAATTTTTTGTTTACATGAAATTTTGTATGAATCTAAGTATTACAAGTCTTGTATGGGCGGGACTTGTAATATAAGGATTGATATGATAATTGATGAGTAAAGACAAGGACCCGGTCATTATTTTGTTTAACGTGGTTTTTGTTAATGTTATCTAAGTATTACAAGTCTTGTGATGGGCGGGGAGGGTTGTATATATGAGGGATTGATATTGATAATTGTTATGTTATCAAAGCCGTTCAGTTCTGTTTAACCTAGGAAATTTATGTTTGAATCCTAAGTATTACAAGTCTTGTATGGGCGGGACTTGTAATAGGAGGATTTATATGATAATTGCTATGTTGACTGGTTCATCGAGACTTTTACCTTATTTACTCTAACCGAGTACTCATTAACGATCTCGAACACTATGCGATTTCCCTGATAATTTTACTTCCCGCCTCTGAAGACGAGTTTGGAACACTCGTCCCATACTACATTAGAGCACATGCATCGTCATGTCATCCATCACCTTGTAAAGGTTATGTGTGGTACGCGTATTGCATCGGGAATTATTAAGTCTGGATGGTTTGTAAATCTGTTTTTTATTTAAACGGATTACGGACGCACTCTTCATTTATGAATAAAACTAATTTATTAAATCCACCGAACCATAAAGTTTATAAATTTTTTCTCTTACACAAAATTTGTAGCTCGCCTTCTTTATGCAAATAATGAATTATAAATGAGTGGGCTTAATGGTATCCAATGCGAGACGAGTAAGAACATGAACTCGATAATCACCGGAATTCATTATAAAGGTCTAGAAACACAATCGCGCGTTTACTATTCTAGCAGAATCTTAAGCTCTCACTTGGGAGTACCTTCAACTCTTCTTAGTTATTCTTTTGCTGTGGCTAATCCTCTCGATTAACGAACTGTTCGTGCGGACTACAGACTTGTTCACACTTGGGTAATGGAGTTGATTCAGTCCTCAAATAGCAGTACTGAGTACCATAATCCGCGTCTTATCGCATAAGCTCTTCTTGCGAGCTCCTCCCATTTTGTTAAACTTTATTCTGGGAATATTGTTTCTCGAAATGCCCTCATTCTCGGCATCCCATCACAATTGTTTAGTCTTGTCGTTATGGTCGGCTGTTGTTGGGTCCTGGAGCGGTTTTTTTCCCGATGATGCAACTTTATCCAATAGTAATGCAAAAAAACGCTCCCTTTAACGAGATAAACTACCTAGCAACAGAAACAGATAGTTGGGACTATTCTGTTCGGGCCATGTAGGAAGACTAATAGGTCGCGGATCATCCTTGCTATGCCAAGTAAGTTGAGTACTTACATCCATAAGCCACGTTGATGTGAATCATCGAACCTTACAGATAGTAGAAACGAGACTTCGTCCTCGGACATTTAAAAACTTATACAAACATACTCACGCGACTTTACACCATTCTTCTGAGGTTTTCACTTTAAATGTGAACTTTCCCTATAAGCGGTTCTCTATACAGTCATAGATTTGTTATGATATATTTTGAGATACCCATTTTTGAGGATTAAATATCCTGGACAACCTAGCCAAAATTTTGGTAGATTGGAGAAGTGTTAGAAACACCAAATTTTGCTGAATAAGTTATCAACGCTGGTTTAGAACGAGTTTATTAACATCTTTAAGTCCTTTCTTGGTCACACATCGGATGCAAAAATTTTAATCTCGGGACGAGATTTCTTTAAGGGGTAGGTACTGTAACATCCGAGAATTTTCAGAATTTTTAAAGACGATTTCAATCTTTGACTTTTAGGGTCTGGCTTGACTTATAAGAACGACCATCTAAATCACGTTTTCATTATTCGGACTCTAAAGCAATATGATGTAAAACGACATTCCTGACAACTTTTTAGTTTTGACCGAGACCCGAAAACAGTCAGAAGGTGACTGAAATGCCCTCGCAAGATTTTAGAATCAAGAACGAGTACCGGCACAAAAATAATTAAATTACATTTAATTATCACGTTTTATTAAATAAGAATATTTAATAAATTATTTAACATTTTATTCAGTGACGTTTGTTGAAGACGTAAATATTCGAGTAAAAGGATCATTTTACGGACAAGTTTATCAGAAATATACAAAATAAATAATAAACGTTTTAAATAAATTTTATAAAACGTTTATGAAAATTAGTCGAGTGAATACTCGTTTTTATGGGAAAAATGATTTGGAAAACAATGGCGCACGTTTCGTGTATTGAATCAACCGTTAACTAGTTCAAACGGGTCCCGAACCGATAGTTGTTGAAAGTATATTAAAAAGTTACAAAATGAACCCTAGACTATTGGGTATTATCATTTCATATTACAAATTTTATTATATATATAAAGTTTTTATATACATTTCATTTCCATCTCAAAAATAAACACACACACAAAAATACACTCTCTCCCTCCCATAATTTCCGGCCACCGCCGGCCACCCCTGAGCCGCCGCGTCGCCGGCCACCGGAAAACTTTTCCGGTGACTTTTCCGGCCAACTCCAAAAACACTCCTCGTGACCCGATCTAACCGATCCCCTATGTCACTCTCCCCCACTCGCGACTCCACACCACCACTGCCACCGCTACCCTCTCGCTGCCATCATCATCTTAACACCATCATCATCCTCACCAACACCTTATCACCACCACAGGCACCAATAGGGGTGCGTTCGGTTTTGTTCTTGGCCCAAGAGGGGTGCGTGTGGGTTGGGTTTAGCACCGGATAGGGTGCGTTTGGTTTTCAGCAGAAAAGGGGTGCGTCCGGTGTGGTTTTAAGCACCAAATAGGGTGCGTTTTATGTTGTAAAACAGCCCAGGGGTGTTTGTTTGTTCGGTGGCAGAAAGCCACAAAAAAGGGGGGGTGCTCGTGTTGTGGTTTAACCGAAACACCACCAAGGGGTGTTCGTTTCTGTGGCAGCCGACACCGAGGGTGCGTTTGGTCCGGGTTGAAGCCACCACGACCCACAAGGGTGCGTGGGGTGTCGGGTCAAACCACCAGCGGGTGCGTTTGTTTGTTTTCACAAATTAGGGTGCGTTGGTTCGGTTCAAGTAGAATTAGGGTGTGTGTTGTGTATTGAAAGAAATAACAGATAAGGGTGCGTTGGTTAGTGGTAATAGCAAGAAAAGGGTGAAGTTTGGCTTTAATAACCATATAGGGGTGTTTGTTTATGGGTTTTGGCAGCGAGTAGGGTGCGTTTGGATTTGTTATAGTCGAATAAGGGTGCGTTTGGTTGTTGACAGCCGCACAAGTGGGTGCCTTTGGTTGATGTAGAGACAACAAGGGTTCGTTTGGTTTTATATACAACGGGTGTGTTTGTTGGTTCGGCTGTCATTAACAACCGGGGGATGTTTGGGTTGGCTGTCAAACAGCCAGGGTACGTTTTGTTTCGTGGTTTATCACCACACAGGTTACCCCCAAATCGGTAAATTAATACAGTGTAAGATCAATAAATATATAGTGAAAACTTTTATAAATATAAAAGTTTAATACCTAGTGGTGGTTTTAAAATGGTTAATAATTGTATATATTTTATTTTGTTAACGTTGAGATTTAATTAACCATATTTTTATATCTAGAAAGCGCGGGCATTTGAAATATTGAAAAACGAATGATTTCAATATATACTGATTAAAGGAAAACGTCGAGTTTTGCGAATAAGGAAAACATTATATAACCGAAAATGTCATAACGAAATGTATATATATATTTTAATATTTAGTAACGTTTTACTAAAACTCATATTGTGTTATAAACGGATAAAAAGGGACCAAGTTATATTTTAAAAGATACATTGAATTGTATTATACAATAACCCGACCAATGAACGAAAATAACTTACTTTTTAATTGAGACAAAGTTTTTTTTAGACACAAGCCGTCGAAGAAACGAAATATATTTTATAAAATATTATTTATATTTTATAATTGTTATAAACTGTTACAAACGTGGTTTGATAAATTCATAACGTTAAGACATGTGTCAACCTCTATACAAAGTCTTCTTATTAATTAAAGTAATGTCAAACTAATTGATTTAATTAATTATTCACATTTATTATATAATACCTGCAAGGTATTATATACTTTTCATTAATTTTGGTAGACTGTCTTTTGTTACTATAATTCACTGTTGGGGAATTTATATATGGGTTATATTTATATGTTAATATATAAAGAATATATTATTACACACTTGAGTTATTTTTTCAATTATATATTTAACCAACACCAAACATTACATTGTTAAATCTAATCTTCTATCAACGTGTAGCATTGATGTTAAACCTTCATCGGGGAAACCCAATATATTTATCCTTGGGCTAGTGGATCATAGCCGTTTTAAGTTTATTGCAACTTCTTGATGAAGCCGCTTCTTCCTTTCGTTGTATTGTGCATATCTAGTGCCTATTGCCAATCGTTCTTCATCTTAAGGTGAGTTCATAACCTCGCTTTTAAATCTTTTGAATGCTTTATAAACCCGCGAGGGGGATGCATGCTTGACTACAACTCTTACTTTATTGGATCATCTTATAACAAGTTTGTGATGTTTTTAAAGGATATTATGAGTTGCATAGCCTACTTTTACTCGTTTTGGATAAACGGTTATATATATTTTTGGGTTGAAAAATATGGATAGTTTTTATAAAGGACAAAAGTGGATCAATTTTATATTATGATTACGTGTTGCCTAAGTAGCGATAACCAAAGTTGAGCCCATTTATCATGAACTGTCATTGCATAGATTGTAGTTGTGAATTACATTATCGTGAACCGCGGATGTTATTATTTGATCTATTTATGGGAAACGACCTCCACGTTAGGGAGACTGCTATCACGGATTACGATGTTTATAGCATTGTTCGATTTGGAGATGTTTGGGTTTTTGACATCGAATTCGGGGGCAGGAAAAGAAAGTTGCAATTATATTATTGCAAGAAAGATGTTGAGCTTTAGTGTCTTGAGCTTGGAAACGTAATCAGCGGTCTCGATGATGTTTGAATTTGTTGTTTCATAACGGGAAGTTTATATGTGTGATGCGATAGTTGCAGGGTTTGCTTTATCCGGGGAGGGAAAATCTTGTGGTCCTATGGTTTACGTTTTGGCGATATTTGGTGATTTAAATGGTCTGACATGTTTTCGCAACTGTTGATTTAGAAATCATATATATTTTGATAAGGACATTTTAAGGAATTATATGGTCATAATATTACCTTGGAAACCTTTGGGTTATTATTATATTAAACTCACCTATGAACTCACCAACTTTTAATGTTGACACTTTTTAAGCATGTTTTTCTCAGGTGAAATTGATGTTGGCACTATTTGATGGTGCATTGGAGTCTAAATTGACAAGATTTCATACTTGGATTTCTACAAATGATCAAATCTCGTTGTTGGGTCGCTTTCAGATTTTTATTGTGATGCAATTAATGGGACTAACTATTATTTTGATTGTAGAAAATCAACGAGAATGTTTTACAAACGACACAATTTCTCATGAGGTCGTTCTCTTGTATCTAGCGCTGTGTATTATGAAGTAGCACAAGTGGCTTATTCCGCTGAGTTGTCATATTTTTTGGGCGTGTTACATTATGAAATGCCAGCCACCAAGAGTGTAGATGACCAAGTTTTGTGTTTGATTTATATGATTTTTGTGTTTAGGGTATAAATTTTAGAAGGTAGAAGTTAGTTTGAGGCTTACGGGTTTTAACGTTTAAATACAAAAAAGAGTTTAGGCGGAAACCATGAAGTAAAATACGAAACAAAGTAAAAATATTTCTAAATTATTGGGATACTTTTCTGAAATATTAAATTAATACGGTACAAGAGAATAATAATTATAACATTGCTCGTAATGATTTTACGTTAAAATACGGGAAATTTGCGGTAATCAGAAAATAAAAACGAATGTAATAAAATTATTTTTATGGCATTTTGAAAATATAAGCGTCGATGCTTAACGTAGAATTCACCGGTTCTTCGTAAACGTTACGTAAATTACAAATGTAAGCCCTAATTCTCCCAGTTAGCTGTGAGTCCATATCTCAACATAAAAATAAAAATTATAATTAATAGTCGAGAATAAAATAACGACCTGAAATTGACAGATTGTCACAGCATTTCCCCTAAAAAGGGATCTTCGTCCCCCTGGATGTTCAATATCATCTTGTTGCCGCTTATTAAAATCAAAGGAGTGAGTGTATTTCTTCCACATTTTGATCTTCCCCTTTCCCAAGTATATTATGGTCCAACGCTCGAATTCCATTGAACTTTGGTCTTATTTTGGGATTCGATTTTGCTCTTTAAGTGCTTTACTTCCCTATCCATGATTTGATAGCGTTCTTCAAATGATATGCAATTCTCGTCGATCATTTTTCTTCGTCGAAGAGGTATACATAAGTATCTTCATCGATATTAAAAATTTATTGAGTTTGAAACATGGTATGTATTGTGTATTCCTTGAAGACTCTCAGGGTAATTCCATAAGTTTATATGCCACCGGGACCCACTCTTGATAAATTCCTTGAATGGTCAATTTTAACCGGGGACTTAATTTCCCCTGTTTCAAAATCGAACAACACCTTTCCATGGTGATACATTCTAGCATAACTTTGTCGCCCACTTCGAACTCCAAAGGTTATGTCTCATTTCCGATAATTTCTGCCTACTACCGAGCAGACAATTACGGTTCTTGATTTGCACAATCATCTCTGTCGTTTCGTGAATCATTTATGCTCAATCCAGTGGTTGGGCATCTCCAAACTCACTCCATCATTCAAGCGGGGGGATTACATTTCCTTCCGTTATAGAGCTTCGAAAGGTGCAACTTTAATACTAGCGTTGATAATTATTATTATATGAGGATTTCAGCAAAGTTAATTAAGTGATTAACCAGCCACTACAAAGTTCAATCACGCAAGCACGCAAACATGTGTTTCTATGTTTGTATGTTCTTTCAATCTGGAACATCAGTTTCTGGATGGTAAAGCATGCTCAAATCTATATTTATCCCCATGACTTTTGAGAGATCTCCATAACCTTGATGCGTAACGAGGGTTTCTCGAGTTACAATTTAATCGACACGGGCACCGTGCCTACAAACAATCTCCACTTCAAATACAAATCGAGTATGCTTCTCCATTTTATACTTCTCATTCTTCAGTATAAAGTGAGCAGATTTAGTCAATCAGGTATCAATGACCCAAATTGAGTCATATCAAGTTGATCGTTCTTGGAAGCTTTGTAATGAACTCCATGTCAATCTCTCCCATTTCAAATTGGAATTTCTGGATGCTGAAGTATCCTTACTACTTTTGAGTGTTTAAACCTTGGACTTTAGCAATGTCATACTCACTTATGGACTTTATGTCGCAATTGTCAGCTTTCATATTCGGCTCACAAGTATAACTTCCTCAAATCATGTACATTTTATCGACCAAGATAAAGTAATATTTTGATTTATGAGATTCCAACATGATTAGACCTCTCAATCCTAATCCGAATCATGGGTATCCTATACTTCATCCTTTCAGACATTTTCGTTCATCGGTTTCTATAACTTCAAATGGCTCACCTTGCCACGATATACTTCGACACTAATATTTTCCTCCTGGTCGCTTCAACTATGCATCCGAATTGATGTGATGTAAATTGTTCTGTACCGGTACATAAAGCACCGCACGTCGAATAGGTTCCTTATCCTTTCCTGCTCAAAAAAATAAAAACGCCATCTGCGACAACATTCGCCTTTCACGGGTGATAACGAATAACACATTCATAATCATCAGGAAGTTCAATCAATCTACGCTAGCTAATTTTAGTCTTTTGATCAATATTAATTGTAGGCTTTTGTGATCGGTGTATACCAGTACACTTAGGTGCCGTACAAAATAATGTCTATTTAGTCAAAGAGCAAAAACACGCTCTAATTCCAAGTCATGGGTCGTATAATTTTCTTCATTCTTTCTAAGTTGCCTAGAGGCGTACGCAATCACCTTTTCTCGCTGCATCAAAATAGCTCCAAATCCTTTAAGGGACGCATCGCAATACACAACAAAGTCTTCACTTCCTTCGGGTAGTGATAATATTGGCGCACTACACAATTTTAGTTTCAATGTTTGAAATGCCTCCTCTTCGTCGTCGCCCCACACATACGGCTTATTTTTTCTGAGTGAGTTTAGTTAATGGTTTGTATATTAGAGAAAGATCCTTAATTAAACCTTCGATAATAAACCACTGCCATAAATCCAAAAATGTCGCAATTCCATTGGTGTAGTCGGTGGAGCCACCAATTTTTAGGGCTTCGATCATTCGCTGGTCAACTTGAACTATTTACTATTATTACATGGAAAGGAATTGCATGAATAAGCAAAAATACATTTCCGAATAACTTAGCGTACAACTTTTGTCTTAGCAAATTCAAGTTAGTCTTCAATGTTCACATGTTCCTCTTTATTCTTGGAATAAATCAGAATGTCAGCAATGGGACAACATAAAACGAATTATCAAGATACGGGCTTGCAACGCGATTCATTAAATCCATGTTATTGAGGTAGCATTAGTCAGTTCCAAATGGCATTAAATTGTAACTCATAATGTCCATAACGAGTTCTAAACGCTGTAATTGGAATGTCTTCCTTGCGGAACGAAGTTTGAGGATGATACCAGACATAATTTAATCCTTCGAAATTAACACTAGATCCTTGAGCTGATCAAATAAAGTCAATCAATCCTTGATAAGGATATCGATTCTTACGATCAAATTGTTTTGTTCTCGGTAATCAATGCACATTCGGAATGATCCATCCTTATTCTTTACGAACAAGACCGGAGCCTCCCCAAGTGACGAGCTCGGACAGAATAATAACCTTTCTCCGACAAACAACTCTTGCAGTTGCTTGGACAACTCCTTCATTTCAGATGGTGCTAAACGATATGGCGCACGCGCCACAGGTGCAGCACCGGGAATAAGATCAATACGGAATTCAACTTGCCTGGGTGGCGGAAGTCCAGGTAATTCATCGGGAAATACCTCGGGAAAATCTCGGATAACAGGAACATCTTCTAATCGCTTCTCCTTTGATTCTTGTTCAGTTACTTGAGCTAAGAATAGCTCACAACCCTTCTCGATATACTTTTGAGCCTTAATGCAAGAAACGATCTTCAATCGGGAATTATTTCTATCGCCTTCGATAACCAACGTCTTACCTTCCAGGGGAATCCTAACCTTTTTCTCTCCACACAAAATAGCGGCATCATATCGTGATAACCAATCCATCCCAATAATGATATCAAAACTTCCTAGTTCTATTACCATTAAATCGATTGGAAAAGAACGGTTTAAAAGGTTAAGTGTACATCCTATTAATACATTATTGGTACTTACTACTTTTCCATCAGCCAATTCGACATCATAGCAAGTATCTAACTCAACTGGTTCAATATCAATAAGGGTACTAAAATTTGTAGACACAAAACTTTTATCGGTACCCGAATCAAATAAAGCATTAGCATATCGATTATTGAGTAAGAATGTACCAGTAATGACTTTTGGATCTTGCTGAGCATCCACAACTCCCAACTTGTAAACAGCTCCACGGTTATTTCCACCTTGTCCATTCTTTTTCAACTTAGGGCAATCTCTCTTTCGGTGACCCTTTTCATTGCAATTAAAACAAGTCACATCTTTTCTGTCGAGGCTCCAACAAGCAGCAGTCTTGTGCCCCAACTTACCACACTTACCACATTTCCAACAATCCCCACCATGCTTCTTATTTTTGCATTTTGGACAAAATTCGTTGTCATTTGGTGTAGCATTGGTCATGGCTCCAGCATTAGCCCTTCTTTGGTTTTGTCGACGATTATAATCGCGTCGGTTGTCACCACGACAACCACGATCTCCTTCACCTTTCCTCTTTTCACCTTCAGAAACCTCATCGGTCCTTGTCATTTAAAATTTTGTCCCATGAGCTGATAAGCCATACAGACAGCTTCATCAATACTAGTAGGTCTTGATGATGTCACATCACCACGTATATTCTTCGACAATCCACGAATATACTGTTCCACCTTCACCTGTTCAGGCTCCACCATTCTAGGACACAATAAGGCCAATTCATGGAATCGGTTGGTATACCCATCAATATCAGTCCCTTTTAACTTCAAGTTATACAATTCTTGCTCCAGCCTTTGCAACACACTTCGAGGACAAAATTCCTCGGTCATCCACTTTCTCACCTCAGTCCATGGAGTACCATTAGCAGCATCAATACCCATGGAAGCAATCCTTCCATTCCACCAAGTCAATGCACGACCTTGGAGAGTAGCAGTTGCAAATTTCACCTTATCCCTTTCTTTGCAATCACTGATTCGAAACACAGATTCTAGTTTCTCAAACCACTGACATAATCCCACGGCACCTTCGGTGCCTTTAAAAGGTTGTGGGTCACACTTCATGAATGTTACGTAAGTACACCCAGTAATTTCGGGCGCTGCTGGTCCGGCACCACCGGCTCCAGCACCACCGGCTCCAGCACCACCGGCTCCAGCTCTACCGGCTCCAGTACCACCGGTCCAGCACCACCGGCTCTAGCACCACCGGCTTCAGCACCACCAGCTCTAGCACCATCGGCTTCAGCACCATAGGCTCCACCACCACCGGCTCCGCAGTTCATATTTGCCATAAATTTAGCCATAGATGTGGCAACTTGTTCCCTAATAACCTCGCGCATACGTGCCTCAAACATTGCTTTTAGCGGCATGATCCTGTTACAACACAAATCAAATGATAATGAGTATTCATTCAATGATTGTATTAAGAAAAAGGAACAATTTAGAAGAAACAAGAAAAGAAAGATAACAACAACACAATGTAGAATTAGAACCAAAAGATAGTCATTTCATTAATCACCAACAAGTTACAAGTTGCATTGTCATACATTACATGTCATCATCTAATGCTATACAATTAAAAAAGACTAGTCCTACTAACTGACATCGCAGTTTAGTTAGTGATTTACAAAAGATACTACAAATGATAAACTAATCTACTAAGAGTTACTAGGTGGTCCACGTGGCTCGGAAGGTCCCTCGGTCCCATCAGAAGAAGATTTCTTCAATTTCTTTCTCGGACGCTCGGTATCCTCATCATCAGATGCAGGCTTTGGAACAGCCCCAATACGAACCATATCTAAATAAAACCTCTTGTTCCACACTCGGGACCCGTGCAAACTCCTCTCAGCAATATCACGCTCTATACGAGCCCACGCCAACTTAGTCTCAGTCTCATCCAACCTTTTCTTCAAAGTAGCATTCTCCCCACTCTCCAATACCGACACCCTCTTAAGAACATTACCCAAAGCACGCTCGACATTTTCCAAATCATGATTAAGTATTTCCCTTTTTTTTATTTATTTTTATTTCCCACCCCCTCATTTCTCCCTGATTTTATCCTTAGATTTAAGAAGAGCAATCTCCGCTTGGCATGTACCCAACTCAGCCTCAGTAAGTCTAGCTCGTGCATGGGTCATCTCCAAATCACGTCTCAAAGCCCAAGGTGCCAATCCACCAACATATGATAAGTCACGAGCAGAAGATGACTCTCCTACCTCATATAAGCCCCTCGAAATCCACGAAAGCATATGGCTTTTGGGTAAATCCCAAAGTAGCCTTGGGTGGCAACATCAACCCACGTTGACAACATCAATCTCCTCGTCCTCTGACTCAGAATCAGTTGATACATAATCAGATGAATCCGCATTATGCGACTCAGAATCAGAAGACTCATCTCTAGGTGGCGGGGATTGATCACCCTTCACCTCATAAGGAAAGATCAACTCCGCATCGTCATCGACCTCAAATCCAACCTCCTATCCTCGATATCCTCAATAAAAAACATTCTCAACCATATCAACATCCTCCTCTAACCAACCATTCATATTACCAGGGCTGTGGGTTAGGATGTTGGGCAAACTGATTCCCATGGCCATTATTTGGTTCTGGTTCTTCTTTGGGTTCTTCCTCAGGTTCTTCTTCAGGTTCTTCTTCATCATCCTCATTATAATCTACTAACTCCTCATTATCGAGAATGTCAACCATTTCGTTGGGATCATAGGCATCCTCAATGTGGTTCGGCTCGAGAATAACTGGGTTCACTTCGAGAATAGCTTCGTTCGGCTCGTTAGGGGAGTTAGGGTTCTCCATGACAATCTGCGTCGTATAAATATCTCGTATTAGTATTAAATAATTACATAATTAACATTTATATTCAAATAAATGAAAATTTCATTCTATAACATATATATTTTTCCATATATATATATCTCGATAATTAAATCCTTCCCATTCTTGTCCATTGGTAATTCGGAGATTTCGCTTGCACAGTTATAGTTAAAAGATTTCGAAAATCCTTTTGTTCATTTTTTTTTGAAAATCTTTTGTTCTCTATAACTTAAGCTCTTGATACCAATCGTGTACACCCCCATTTTCATATATCTCAGTGGAAGGTCATTGGGGTGATACGTCATAAAATGAACAACTCAAGCCATAGAAAACCACTCAAAAGAGACGTATTAAATACATTCATTCAGAATAAAAGTTTACATCAAAGGTCCCAAATCATTTCAAAATATATACAACTTTTTGAAATATATCAGAATTGACATTTATTTAAAGGGCCTTCAAAACATTTGGTTTTTCCATAAGCGACAACCAATAATCTCCATCGCCGAATTACCTTCAAGGACCTGAGATAAAACATGCTAAAACGTCAACAATAATGTTGAGTGAATCCATAGAGTTTGTATATATAAACAATAAAATTTCCGAACATAAGTATCATTTACCTCAAATATTTCATCAAATATAATGGATGTGCGAAAACAAAGTTATAACGGGGTATTATTTATAAGCCTCATGACATTGAACGTTACCATAATCAATATTAAGGGAATTCCAAACAAGTAAATGTTCCTACTATTACACCCTCGATATGAGTGCATATTATTCTCTATACAAACGCATCCGTTGTGTCATATCCTGACACTTGACATAGCCATCCGTCAATGGATTGGAGGTGGCGCCACCAAATAGTACTTATTTCCATGTATAGGGTATGCCATATCCTGCAATTAAACAATTCATGATTTCCCGCTCGGTCTATTATCTACCTAGTAAAGCTAACTTTATAATAATAATCCAGGCAACGAGCAAACAAACTGCCATGTGTTCTATTTTAAAAACAAGCATGTTAGCTACCTTTGCGGGGTTATAAAACAATTAAAGTTGTAAAAATGCGAGGCGTGAACTCACTTATTGATTGGTCGGATGAGATATCGATGAATAAAAACTTCAGAAGAAGCGTGCTCAATCAACCAAACCTATACAAATGTAACTTGTCTATAGTTCTAGTCGATAAAAATAAAATGGTAATTCATAAATTAAATAAGTATATGTATACATATAGTTTATATGATGATCATGCTCTTGAAACATATTTATATCACACTTATAGTTTTCTAGGTTTTTAACTCATTTTTATTTGCCATTTTTACTAGTATTGTCTAAATTAGTCTAAAGAGCCCAATAGGCCCATTAAGCAAGCTCATTAAGTTATTAGGTTGATATTATTAACCCAAGACCAGACCTTAGCCCATTAATCATCGCCAAGTTGGTTGGGCTTAAAGTCAAGTCAATATGTCAATTTAAAACTATTGGCCCATAAAGCTTGTAAATGAGTCTTATTATAAATTTTCAGGTTCTCGAGGTCGGGACATATTTATTATCAGTAAGTTAACTTTTAAAAACTCCCAAGAAGTGGATCCTACCACCTCGGGTTTTAGTGGTAAAAATATTTTATTAATTATAGTGTTCGTGTAGACGTAAAATTTTATATACGTTAGGTTTACAAGAAATAGTCGTATTTTATAATAACCGTAACTAAATATAATTGGAAAACCTTTCATTCTTAGTATCATAATTAAGTATATATTACAAATCCAAGGTTTACTTTATTCTTAATTAAATATACATATACTTATGATTCAAATCACTAACACATGGGACAAGTTATCAAATGCGAGACACCAAATCTCACTTTTACCATTTTTGATGCCATTTATAAACCATAATGAATTGGTGGACCATCCAACTGGTTCAGAACCTACATGATTCTATCTAGGTCTCATAGTTTTAACTTTTTAACCAACTTAGTACGTAAGTATGACTTTTGTTCCATCTGTATAGCAAGGTCAGAATGCAACAAGTTTAGTATTTTTTCCCCAACTTACTCAATATTAACATTCCAATCGGGATCCAATTTGCTACATGATCACAAGACATTTGTCTACAACTTAAAGTATTCAAATCAACTCTCAAAGTTACTCAAAATTCCAGAACTTACTGTTAACATCAGCCCATAATTTTTAGTAATTTCTAGCTAGTTTCAATAGTTGATTAAGCCAATTTTGAACTCTAGATCTATGCATGCATGAACAATTTCACCCTCTTTATCATCATATATCGATACATTAACATAGTACAATAAGGAAAATCATAAATCCAATAATTAATGAAAACAAGTAAGAGTCTTAACCCCAAATAAAATGTGAGAATGATCAATTGATAAAGAAAAACAATATAACCCTTCTACTCCAACTTTGATCTTCACCCTAAATTATTTTAGATCACCATCTTATTTACTCAAAATGACTTTATAATACTTGTATAATCTCAGCCCCAACTTGAATATAATCTTCTTTAAAACCTCTTTAAATCACCTCAAAAATGCAAGGATTACACTAGGTAGTCAATATTCAGTAGTTTAGCTTAATCTTTGATCTTCCAAAAATTTAAAACATGGTGTTGTGGTGGTTATATGCTCATACGAAATAAGACATGTGAGGAGGAGAGTAATGCAGAAATTTTGGTATAAAAATAAGTTGTGTGTGTATTCTTGGTCAAAGTTGGCCTTATATTGTTGAAGGAAGAAATGCCCAAGTGTATGTTTTAAGTGTGAGGTTGGATGACACATGGGGGGTCAATTGTGGATCCTCCACTTTATTAACCCCTTAGTATAATGGGAAAGTTAAAAAAAAACTGTCCCACATATTGTAGAATGCGGGTAAAAATGCAAAGTCCCGAGATAATTAAAAAAGAACGATTTGTAGTCGTTTTTTCGTAAAAAGTAAAAATAGTAAAACATAAACGAGATACAAAAATAAAAACGAATGTAATAAAAATATTATTACGGTCAAATTTTGAAATAAAAACAGTCGATGCATAACTGTAGGATTTCGCCGTTCTTCATAAACGTTATTAAATTACAATTGTAAGCCCTAATTATCTTCTCGTTAAGTCGAGATTTCATACTCAACATAAAAATGAAAACTATAATTAATACTCGAGAATAAAATAACGACCTGAATTTGACGGATTGTCACACTCATACTGTTCTTGATGTTGAAAACTTGTGTAGCCATCTTTCTTGATATTCTTTAACTTTAACACTTTGTCACTTTATGGAGGACGTACGATATCAATCTTAATACTTTGTTACTTCAAGAAAGAACAACGATATCAAAGTAGCGTACATTCTATGAAACATGTATTTAAGCCATTTCATGTATGTCTATAAAAATGTTGGCGAGTATGAGCATAGGTATTGGATATTAACTTTACATCGGGAAACACTACCACTGTCATGGAAACCTACAAGAATGGGTAGAGATAAACAACAATATGACGAAAGTGGCTTTTGTCACATTCGTCGAATATAGTTTGTAGTGGGTCCCAATATTTAGAATAAATACTGACTGTGATCAGGTAGAATTCTGAAGAATCTCCTTAACAGGGTTTCGCAGCTGCACTAGCTGTTCTTATTACCGAAGCAACTCAAAGCAAACAACACGGTAAGAGTGAACCGGTAAGTTACTATCTTCTTGATTTAGCCATCAAATCGTGTTTAGCTTTCCTATGTCCAGATACCCTTGTGAGGCTTCCCATGGACATAATATTGAAAATTAATTTAGAAAATCAGTCGTTGTGTCAAATTGCAAACGGTTTTTATGACACATCAACAGTTTTATCTTTTTCAAAATTCATCAATTCATAAGCTGGACCAAATAGATATCCAGTATCACAAGCTCGATCCTTATAGGATCTCATAAGTCACCTACCAAGATCTTGTTTGATGTTGGCTTAAGCAGGATCTCCATCTTCACTTTGAATACTTAAGTATCACTCGGATATTCTACCAAAATCACAAGGATAATGCGTAAGACTCTTAATATATATTTTTTGTTTTTCACATTGTGTGAATTAGCAAGCATAATTTTGAAAGAGTCCAAATATAAATAAGGATGATCTCAAATTGGCTTTAGACTCAATAGTCACATGGTTTTAGTGATCAGAGGCTGTAGCAGACTGCCACCTTTTCAATACCAACTAACTCGAAGTGAGAAAGTTGATAGAAATGCGTGTAATCTCCGTGAGAAATGAAACAGAAATCTTTTTAGAGATTTTGAGTGGCTAGGGAGGATTGTGCATTGCATCACTAGGTCCATGATGTCAGTCTTCAATGTCAGAAATCATCTTTGTGATTCATGACAGCAGATGTATTACCCTGGTTTCTCCCTAAGTGTAAGGAGGGCTTCTTTCTTTTCACCCTTTATCTTAACTTTTCTTTTTAATTCTTCAACCCCTTCAGCGCTTACCGAGACTTCATAACTAGTACCATGTTGGGTTTGTTCCAGTACTAGCTCCATCTGTTTGGCACTTTTCCCTTATTCCTACTTTTACTCCTTTTTTCATACCTAAGGACTACTACACTATCTAGTGGAATATCCCTGGGTAGATCCCTCTGGTTCCGGCTGGATCATGGGAATAGATACCTAAACTTAACCACCTTATAACTCTAATGCAGTAATATAAATGGTCAGTCTTTGGTACTTCCACATTTCAGCCATCACGTAACCATTTGCTCCCCTTCATATGTGCATCGGATTAAATCGAAAAGAGATTAGCACAGATTGGGAAAGCATTCCTTGAGATCATAAAATCACATTAATAGCCATATATTTTAATCACATTTTCTCCCCTTATCAAAAATGTCAAATATCTTGATATTTTGGATATCAATTGATTCAAATATTCATGGTTTCAGGAAAAAAATGTCTAATTATTAACAAGCCGATAATTGGAACATCTTAATGCTCCCCCTCAAATTATGAGGGAATTATATGGTGTTTGAGTATGTTAATTTGAAATTTTTTGAATTTACTAAGAAATTCTTGAAAATTCATACTCAAACACTATATATGCCTACTTTTAAGTCTACACTACATAGATACATATTCACAAGTTTATAAAATATACGAAATGACCTTATGATGACGAACACAATATGACAAAATCATATTGTTCGTTGAAGTAGCCGGAGGTCAGTTTCGTAGTGCCTTTCAACAATAAACTTTTTGAGACTCCTCATCAACCTTCTTTCTTTCAACTGCTTGTCAATCGCCTTGATCATGATATTAGCTCTTTTCTTCTCCAATGTACTCCATCTTTGCTTTGGCAGGTACTCCATTCAGATATTCTTTGTTATGTCATCCAGCGAAGTTCGAAGCCTAGTTAATTTCTTATCACTGAATTTGTAGAGTTAGTCTGATCGCATCAACCTGTTTCTCCCATTGTTGTCGACATAAATGAATCCTTGAGAGGCTTGATATGGAGTGTATGGGTCTCTTTTCCTGATTTTGGATTTGGTAGTTTTTGGCTTGGTGACATTGATCTTCTTCTAGTAACTTTCGACTCTGAGTTGAAGATCTTTGACTTGCTTCTGAATAACCAAGCTTCTGGTGAACATTCTTAATGCTATTGCGAAGTCGGAAACGTCATCGCCCGAGAGATTTGTAAGCCGATTCTGAACAACAAGGAGAAGCATGTCTTCGATGTCATTGATACGAAGACGTGGAAAGTTTCTTCTTAATCTTAAAAGGAGTTAACAGCTCGTCTTACAACAATCTCTTTCAGATACCCATACCCATGTTTTCTCATTACCTCGACCTGAGTTATCGCCAGAATACATTTCGTAGAATATACATCATGTGTGGATTGCAGGCCTCGTGCATACCCATAGAAGGTCTTACGATGTGAGATTCCCCATAATGCATGTTTATCATAGGCAACTTTAACAGGAACCCATATATTTGGAACCATGTCTTCAATGCCTAGAAGATCATATTGAGCAGCCTTTGTATTTATGAGAGAAGTCATGTAGGTCATACTCGAAATACCTCTTTGCAAATACTTGAGATCGTTGTTGAAGAAGTAATCAACAAGTACTTTTTACGATTTCTACTCATAACAAAAGGTAGGGGTTTGGTAAGATCATATGGATAGTCATCGCCTTCTAGATTTTCCAAATCAAGTTTTTCTGAAAGAGACTTGTAACATTCTTCAAAATCAATATCCAACTCACATAATTGGAAATGTGTGCCTTTAGAAGTCTGGAACGCTGGTCCTAACATTGTTTCTTTGAGTTAAGATTGTTGAATTTATGAGGCAAATCATTATGAATGAAGAGAATCCTCTTAGAGTGCTCATCAATTCATCAAAGGCCTTTGATGGTTTTTTAGCAGACGATGCAAGAGTCATTAACCAGCTTTGATTTTGTCCTTGTTGTGGAGTGTTGTCAACATTCTAATCAGGATCAGTAGGTTCTTAAGGTTGTGTAGGTTTGGTGAATGAGTCACGTTTTGATGCAACCTTTTCCTTAGCTTCTTCATCATCATTACCCAGGTTCTTCTCTTGATCTAGTGGCATGTACGAATCTGCAACCTCAAACTCGGGTTCCTCTGACTGAACAAACTTTTCTAGAAGTTTTATAATTGAGACTTTTGTCAACTTTGGATTTACCAAACTGAGAATCTTTATGTCTTAGGACATTTTTTGTGTTGCAAATCCTTGCCCGTCTTCCTCTTTTCAACCCTCGGTCGATCCAGCGGAAGTGTCTTCATCTTTGTTCTTTTTGGCTTCTCTTCCCGAATACCTTTACCATAAGATAGTAAGAATATCTTGTCGAGATCATAGATTTTTTCAATCCTACATAACATTCTCTATGTTGAAGAGCTCCAGATAATATTCACTTTTATCCCATTTTGTCGATAAGACTCATCTTAACTACTAATACTATTAAGCGTTGCACCAACCTCATATGAAGATTGTGGTTGAGAAGACTCTTTGGCTATAACAGCGTCTTCAAGTGACTCTTTAACCATCTTTTGGATCACTAGGGGGCAAAGTTAGACACTTACTCTAGCAGAATCTAAGGCAATTGATTCTAGACTTGCTC
Organism: Tanacetum coccineum; assembly: GCA_026074375.1. Classification (NCBI taxonomy): domain Eukaryota; kingdom Viridiplantae; phylum Streptophyta; class Magnoliopsida; order Asterales; family Asteraceae; genus Tanacetum; species Tanacetum coccineum. The sequence goes on along the minus strand of BQNB010027202.1, from coordinate 14,708 downwards.
TGTGATCCTTGCGTGATAGATGAAGAAAGGCGGTTCATGAATTCATCTCTGGTTGCTCCCAACCTTGCATCTAGATGATCATCAACTAAAGTTGTCACTTAAGTGTGGAGAGGATCTTTTTTTAGCTCAACAACTTCTTTTTCCAATGTTGTGACTCTGTTGTTAAATTGGAAGACGAATGTAAAATTGGGAAGTGCAGATTGAGGATTTGTATTTAGTTGTTGGTGGTGGAGTTGGTGTTGATTGTGGAGGTGGAGGAGTGAAGGATGGTATTGATTGTGGGATGACGGTGGATTATATTGGTGAATATTCACTGATAACTAAGACAGGTACCATAAGTAGTGAGGAAGTTTGCTTGCTTGGTACTTCATGATGGATGTGAACATCCATTAGAGAAACAATTTCAGCATCTGTATGGAGAATATCTGAAAAGTTTAAGAATTTAGATGCCAAGTCAAATGAATGAGAAGAGCTGGTAACTGGGACTTTAGTCTTCTGTAGAACAGTATAAAGTATCACATAAGCATCTTCTATGGCTTGTAAGATCTCTGGATTTTCATTCCCCTGTTGAATGTTAAACATTGCAGCATCGGTGCCCTCCTTTTAAATAAACCCTTTATTATTATCAACTGGTTCATTCAGCCTTATATCCACATCATCGTAGAGCTGACTGGTAGTATAATCCATCTCTTCATCCTCATCACCTTTAGCTTTATTAGTAATCTTTGTTTCATCAGAATCATTGGACGGGGTTTTAACAAACTCGTCCTTCACTTCTTCTTCTTCATCATCTCCTATATTTTCTTTATTTTTATCTTGATCAGACTCTGAACCCGATTTATTCTCATCAGTTTCATGATTAGAATATGATCCATTTTTATCATCTCATTGGGTTGTCACACCTCGCAAATTTCCGTTCAATAATTTAGCCGTTTCCGTTCGATAATTTAAATTTTTAAAGTGTAGTTTAACTTTTGCGTTTAACCGGGAAGTTGTTCCGTTATTATCTAAGAATCGTTATCGGGAGTGAACCGGGTTACCAAACGTTGTAGTATTTTGGCAATATCCAGGTTTTAGCATTTTAAGGCAATATCTAAAATTTCATAATTTTCTGTGATACCGTTACTCGTTTTCATTATTTACGTGCTACGTGTTTAATTTATCAATATGTGCAAGTTAGGAACCATGGAAATTAATTCACCTCAAACCTACTAAGTCTTTCATGGTGGAGACCACAATGGTCCCTTCCTTTGCTCTATCCTAACCGAATACACACACATGCATGCATGGGATGCCATTTTGAAATCTGAATCAATAAGACGCACATATGCCATCATGTGACTAGTTTTTGTCCACCATAAGCCCCATTCGTAGATCAAATTGGTCCCCTCTTGGCCTCTTGTCTTTTAGTCGAAGCATGCATCATCACACACACACTCTTGGTGTGTGAAATTTTGTTCTTATATATCACATGTATATCTCATTCATTCCTTTATTATTCACTCACACAAACTTTGAGTTTTCTCTCTTCTTTTTGCTATCTCTTGTTCGAACCACCTCAAACACACACATAAACTCATAATTTTCCAATCTTGATCAAAAACCTTTAAAGATATTGTGTTCGTGGTTGATATTCATTGTATTCTGGTGTAACACCCCCAAATTTACAACAACGCAGCGGAATACAGCATTGGGGTGCTATTTCATAGTCTATAAGCACAAGTCATGGAAAACAACCTCAAAAGAGAAGTTTTAAAAACAAGTTTTCACATTCGACGATCAAAAGATCAGAGTTTACAAACAGGTCCTAAACAGTTTTAACAAAACACAATGTTTCAAGAAATAAAGTTTTATCGAATGTGAGAAAATGTAGAGTCTCCAAAGTACATATCCGTGCGGCTTCCCTCCGAGCAAATAAACCTGAGAAAATACATGCAAAAACGTCAACAATAATGTTGGTGAATTCATAGGTTTAAGTAAAAACAGTATTGAAATAATTCAAGTAAATATTTCAGTAAGAAAAGCAGCGCTACAACATTTCAAAGTGATTTCGATAAATCAAGTAATAATCAGTAGTGGACCACAAGGTTTAAGATCAGCCAGCGACAGTATTTCATAGTATCATTCAACATTACCGCATTGAGCTCATGACACCGAAACCTTGACAATAACGCATATCATATGCAAATATAGTTGCCCCAGTACTAGGTATTATTGCCTCATACCTACGATTCTCAATACAAATCGCCCGTTAAAAAGGTGCTCGAAAGAATTCGATTCAGACCTCGGACGGGGTTGTCAAACCTAATAGATCTATTAAATGTACTAGCGTTCACCCCTACAGGGCAATTAACGGTTCATGAAATTAGGGACTTTGGCAATAGCGACTCATGCAGATAATTTCATAATCGGGTCAGGCATACCCTTCAAGCACTTGTGTTCCATTAGTAAAACAAATAATGTGTCCAAAACTCACGGTTTCATAAATAGATAATCAATGATCTCAATCATGTAGTAAGCAAATCAAGCTTTAATAAAATCAGTAGTAAACAACCATGTATCAAACATGTATTAGAAATCATGTGGTAGGCAAGTAAAAGCTTTAGTAAAAACATTCATGTAGCGCTCATGTAGTAGAAATCAATAAGTTTACTAGTAAAACGAGCATGTATTCTCACCCCGAAAATAGTTATGAAAACCATTAAAGTAGAAAAGGTGGGGCTATGAACTCACCGTAAGTGGATGATCGAAGAGAAACCAACAATGAGAAGATGACTCCAAATATTAGTCGAGACCTATAAAGCAAGTCACGACTTAGAATGATATATGATATCATTATAATAGAATAGTTATACAATACTAGTTAAAGAATCTGAACCAGAAACAAAATTGCGCCAAGCCTAAACCAAAAAGTGGTTTTATATATAGAGTATAATAGAGTCCTAAACCTATGTCAGTAATCAAACATAAACGAACTAATAAGTCGAACATTCTCCCCTTAATTCCTATCTTCAATCATAAACATGGTCATACTTTTCATTTTTCTAAACCTAGACGTAAAAGTCAATTTTCTGATTTTAGTCATTTTCAAGAGAGCATAAATCCTAAACCATAAAAGATATAGACATGAGGCTTTCACCCCTGGAAAGGCCTTGAAGTCTACTTTCCATAACATCAAGCCTCATATTCCAATTGTTTACCAATTTTTAGAAAAGGACAATTTACTATCGCTAACTCAAAACAGAAAACTTCCTTTTGCAGAATTTAGCCATGATCACCGGACAAAGATATCTCATATTGAACATTATTGAGGTGTGTTTTGGGGACTAATTTTTGTAAGTTATCATAATGCTATAAAAGATATAAAGGTGAGGTTTTCACCCCTGGAAAACCACATGAATCTATGTTTCAAAAAATTAAGCCAATCATTCAACTCCTTTACCAATCAACGGGGATTCAACTTTTACTAACCGAAGGTCAAACCAGATTTTTAACTGAATTTCTTAGTTTTGCCGTTTTAGTCATAAATCCTAAACTAAAATAGCAATGAGTGTGAGGCCAAGTGATGGAGCTTCTATAAGATGTCTAGCATTGACCCAAGCTTTAAAACCTAAACTTTTAGTTCAAAAACCCTGACATTAACATGCTTTCTAATCGAAGGTCCAGAATTGACCCATGTTCGTATTTTGACCATATCTCCCTCATACGGAGGAATTGGTTGAGCATCCAACTATCTCATGATGCCAAGACCTATATCTATTCACCCATAAAATTATCTCATAGGCTCCAGGCCAAAATTTTGGAGAACAAGCTTCGTTTACCTGCTGTTCCAAAACAGCCCGCAAAATCCTATTCTAAATCAACCAATAACACATCTAAATCTTCAATTGAGCCATCACAAGGCCAAGATACTTCAATGAAATCTATCCCATAACCATATACCTCACATACACTAACTTACCAAGATCAATTGAAAAAAATTTACTTGCATGATCATAAAAGTAAAAATCAATAACATGCACTCACTAGAAAATTAAAACAACAAGTTAGGGTTTTAAGAAAGTACTTTTAACTTACAATGGGATGGTTTTAAAAGATCAAACACAACCCTAGAGGGGTTATGTTTGCTGCCGAAATCCAAACACCAAACCCAAAAACCTTAACTTGATTATCTTGCCTCAATCTTGATCACAATCACTCCTAATTCAACCCTTGATAATCCTAGAGCCCTTAATCAATTAAAAACCCTAAATCTTGATGATCTTCAAAACCTTTATTTTCTTTAAATCACTTGCATGGTTGATTCAAGTAATAGGAGATTGATTAGGGTTTGATTTAGAATGATTGGGAGTGGAATGGAGATGTTTTTAGTGAGTTTTTGAGATGGAGATGGTGGTTTTGGGTTTCCTGTTGTCGAACCAAAGAGAGGAGCAGAAAAAAATTTATAACTTTCTTGTTTTTGTGAAACTGTGTGTCGTTTGGAGATATAAGGGGGAGTAGTGGGTTTGAAGTTGGGCCTCTTCCTTGGGTTGTTAGCTTAATGGATCAAGTTTAAAAAAAATTGTACATATAAGGGGTGTGTGTTTGGGTTTGCCGACGCACAACAAGGGGGAAAGAAGGTGGGCTTTGGCCCATTTTGCCTAACTAGCAATACCTATAATTCTTGGGCCTAATAACCTTTCGAAGATTTTAATAAAAATCGACTAAAATGTAAAAGTAAGCTCTTCAAAATTTATGAAAAAAAAATTATGAGACTGGAAATAGTAGTGACCTTAAATATGGGGTTTTACAGATGGAGTAGGAGACGGTATGTGTCAGTTTATAATTGCTAAATTGTTTGAACAGGGGTTTTACCAAACTTATTTTGATTGATTGAATTAGGGGTTTTTGCAATATGTGTTATTGATTGATTTAAGGGTTTTGGATATAGTTGGATATATAATTTGTTTTTGGGTAAATTGGTTCGTATTTGGAAAATGTAAGTTCAATGTGTGCCGGTTTGTGTGTCGATATGGTGACGGTCTGCAAGTCTGCATTTTATGGTGTCAAATACTTTGTAATGGAAATATGTTGAGTTATATTGTCTGGATTGTTAGTGATAATATGTTGTCATTTGTCTGAATTGTTGTATACATATTTTACTTATGTGTTAATGAACGGCGTGTCATATGTGATGTATTATATAGTACATTACTTGTGTTGCGGTCCCATGTTTGTATGTGAGTTACAAGGTAGTAAGTTTCTTTGTCAATAAATTGTGTTTCGTGTGCCAAGTGGTATGCTTGTGTGCGAGTCTCGTTGTGTCATGTGTAAGTTAACACAATCCCAACGTTAAATCACACACACTAGAAGGAATGATGAATAAACAATAATAAACAAGTAACCATTAGATAGATCTTATAAAAATGCGGTCGGGATTAGTGATATAGGAAGGATTAATAATAAGCAATTGATGTCCAGTATTAGGTTGGCCGGATTTTAGCTTGGGTTATGTAACAACCCGTAAATTTCGATCAATATTTTAGCCGTTTCCGTTTGATAATTTGAATTTTTAAGGTTTTGTTTAATTTTTAAGGGTAACCGGGAAGTTGTTCCGTTATTTACTAAAAATCATTGCCGGAAGCGATCCGTGCATCCAATCATCGTAGTCTTTCGTCAGTAGACGCGTTTTTACGTTTTTAATTGATATTTAAAATTTTAGGAATTTTAGTGAAGTCGTTATTTGTTTTCGTTATTTGCGTAATCCGGATATAACTTGCATGCATGAAGTCTTGGAAATTAAATCAAACATGAAGCACTAGTTTACTAGAATGTTGGAAACCATTTTGGTCCCCCCTCCCTTGCTCACGTCCAAACAAACCCCCCTTATGAACCTTGGATGCCAAATTTGAATTTGAAACAATAAGACAAGATTTCTAACTAGCTATTGTCCTTGCTAAATTGTGATTGGGAGATCATTTTGGTCCCCTCTCCCCTTTGTCCTACTCCACGAAAACACAACATTACACTTGAGTGTTGTGAAGCAATTGTGCATATATCCATCTTACCTCCTTATTTTCGCATTCATATCTCACACACTTATACATTTGAGTTTTTCTTTTGCTCTCTTGTTCTCCTAACCCACGAAATACATACACACATATATAAATCCATAAAATTTTTCATCTTTGGAATCAATGAAATCTTAATGATTTGTTGAAGATTTGATCATTTGTATCATTTGGGTATTTGTTAAACAACATTTGGGTTGTTTTAGTCTTGTTCATCCTTTAAAAACCTTCAAACTTTGCAAGTCTTCAAATCTTTTAATAACTTGGACTTTCATAAACATCTTGATGCATACATACTAGTTGTACAACTTATTTTGTAAAAACAAAGATTTTAAAACTACATAAACATTAAAAGGTTATGCATATGGTTCGAAAATAATGAAAGAAATATAAGGAAAGTATAGTTATGAAGTAGGTATTATTGCCTTATACCTATGGATTTTCAATACGAATTGTTCATTAACGAGTTGGGGTGATCAAACGGATTTGAATCAAGCCCCAATAGATCTATTAATTGTACTAGCGTTCACCCCTACAAGGTGATTAATAGTTCATGAAAATTAGGGGACTGTTGGCAAGAGCGATGCATCATGTAGAGAAATGTCATAAGCGGAGGTCAGGATCTATACCTGGCAAGCATATGTGTCGCATTTAAACATGTATGTGGTGTAAATCTCAGGGTTGGTGTAAACAGATAACCTATGGTAGCTAAGCAGGGAGGTAGGTAGCATATGTCAAGCTTTAAGATAAGGAACAGCATTCAATCCTACTAGTTGTTTCATTCACTTGAAAATCCCTTGTCCCTTTCATACTCTTCAAAATTAGTCCGAAATCGTAACTAGTTGTTATACCTTTGATGTAATAATGTTTATAAGATGTACGCCTCGAATGTTTTGGTCAACCTACTCATCTAAAAGTACACTTTAATGTAGATAAAAGATTATTAATAATACATCATTAACATCTAAGGTATTATATATGACAACTTTTGATTACATTTATTAACTAAATGAACAAATATATAAGAACAAATTATCTTAACGAGGCTGGAATATCTAGGGAATAGATAGAAGTAAGTATTTTATTTATTAAATCTAAATTTAGGATTAATTTATTTGTCTAGACTTTGAGGATTTTGGTGGATCCTTTGGTGCTAGCACTTTTTGGAATTGTTTTTAGGTTCGGATGCTCTCCTATACTTCTAATTCGTGATTTGTTTGTGGAATGTTTCTTTTACGTGCTTCTTTTGATCATTGACGTGTTTCATATCTTTCATTCCTCGTATCTTTTTGTCGTTGCTCATTTTATACCTCCATTGGATTTCTTCGGTGCTATATGTCTTTTATTTGAGAAATGAACTTTATAATGACTGATTGAAATGGGGAAATATTTTTTGAAATATATTTTGATGATGCTTGGGGAAAATTTGTTAAATGATCGTTGGAAATAATGTGATTTTACTTTTGTATGAGCGTTCCATGTTTTCAGTTCTCATAGGACTCATATGCACGGTGAACATAATTTTTATGGGAAACTCTGTTTAAAATCATTTTAATGAAAATGGTCGTATGGTTGGTTATATGTTGCCTGGTGCTACCATAGAACCTAGCTATGTCGACAGGAGTTAGGTAATATCCGAGACTAGCCATGGATCTGGTACCATTGGGCGCGTCATTGTAGCTCCATGGGTGACATATATGTAGCGGTTCTGTTGTTGTGATCAGTCCAAGGCGTCTTCCCTTATGATTATGATTAAGATTATGCTTGAGTGGAGAGCATGTTCTCATGACTATGATTCTGCTCGTGTTTTGAGGGGGCCCTTATAGCGAGGAGCACTATGATTATGATTAGAGTACTCAGGGACGGTATGGGCCTCCTAGGTTTATGTTTATGATTATGTTAAAACAAGACCCCATATGAACTTTTTCATGGTAGAACACCAACTTTAAGTTTTATGAGACCATTTGGGTGTCCTGTTACCTTTCTCAATACCATAGATCACTTAGGCAAATTTGATGGTAAGGCTGATAAAGGTATCTTTGTTGGATACTCTTTAAATAGTAAAGCCTTTAGAGTATTCAATAGTTGAACAAAGATAGTGGAAAAAAACTAGCATATTAGGTTTAGTGAGAGTACATCTAATGTTGTAGGTAGTAGACCAGATTGGCTATTTGATATTGATGCACTAACAAGAACAATGAATTATGAGCCAATTGTTGCAGGTACATAGTCTAATGGTTTTGCAGGTACAAAAGCAAGTGATAATGCAGGTCAAGCTAGAAAGGAGACAGAACCTGTCAAAAATTACATTTTGCTATCATTATGGACTGCTGATCCACCATATTCTCAAGATCTAAAGAGTTCTCATGATTATGGATTCAAACCTTCAAGTGATGATGGAAAGAAGGTTGATAAAAATCCAAGAAAAGAAAGTGAATGTAAAGATCAAGAGAAGGAAGATAATGTTAACAGCACTAACACTGTTAATGCTGCTGGCACAAATGAGGTTAATGTTGTTGGTGGAAAAACAAGCATTGAACTTCCATTTGATCCAAATATGCCTGCTTTGGAAGATTATAGCATATTTGACTTCTCAAGAGATGATGAAGATGATGGTGTAGTGGCTGACATGAACAATTTGGATACAACAATCCAAGTCAGTCCTATTCCAACTACAAGAATTCATAAAGATCATCCTCTTGATCAAGTGATTAGAGATTTGCAATCAGCTACACAAATAAGAAAGATGTCAAAGAATTTGGAGGAACATGGGTTTGTTAGTACTATTCAACAAAGAACAAACCATAAAGACCTTTAAAACTGCTTGTTTGCTTGCTTTTTATCATAGGAAGAACCCAAAAAGGTAATTCATGCATTGAAGGATCCAAGCTGGATAGAGGCTATGCAGGAAGAGCTTCTACAATTCAAGTTACAAGAAGTTTGGACTTTAGTGGATTTACTAAATGGAAAAAGGGCTATAGGCTCTAAATGGGTTTTCAGGAATAAAAAGGATGAAAGGGGAATTATGATAAGAAATAAAGCAAGATTGGTTGCTCAAGGGTACACACAAGAAGAAGGGATTGACTATGATGAAGTCTTTGCCCATGTTGCAAGAATTGAAGCAATTAGGCTATTTTTAGCTTATGCTTCATTTAAAGATTTTGTGGTGTATCAAATGGATGTAAAAAGTGCTTTTCTCTATGGGAAGATTAAAGAATAGGTGTATGTATGTCAACCTCCAGGATTTGAAGATCCAGACTTTCCTGATAGAGTATACAAGGTTGAAAAGGCACTGTATGGATTACATCAAGCTCCTAGAGCTTGGTATGAAACCTTTTCAACATATCTGTTAGACAATAGGTTTCAAAGAGGGAAAATTGACAGTCCTTATTCATCAAATGGCATAAAGGTGATATTTTGTTGGTCCAAGTTTATGTGGATGATATCATCTTTGGTTCAACAAAGAAAGAGCTATGCATTGCATTTGAGAAGTTGATGCATAAGAAATTTTAGATGAGTTCTATGGGAGAACTTACATTCTTCTTAGGATTACAAGTGGAGCAGAAGAAGGATGGCATATTTATTAGTCAAAATAAATATGTTGCTGGAATTTTAAAGAAATTTAGGTTTACAAAAGTCAAGACTGCAAGCACACCAATGGAAACTAAAAAGCCTTTGCTCAAGGATGAAAATGGTCAAGAAGTGGATGTTTATATGTATAGGTCAATGATTGGTTCATTGATGTATCTTACATCTTTAAGACCTGACATCATGTTTACAGTATGTGTCTATGCTAGATACCAAGTCAATCCAAAAATTTTACATCTTCGTGCTGTGAAAAGAATTTTTAGGTACTTAAAAGTTCAACCAAAATTGGGCCTTTGGTATCTAAAATATTCTCCTTTTGATTTGGTAGCATACACTGATAGTGATTATACTGGAGCAAGCTTGGATAGGAAGTCTACAACAGGAGGTTGTCAATTCCTTCGATGTAGATTAATATCATGGCAGTGCAAGAAACAGACAGTGGTTGCAAATTCCATAACAGAAGCTAAGTATGTGGCTACTTCAAGTTGTCGTGGACAAGTGCTTTGGATTCAGAATCAACTACTTGATTATGGGTACAATTTTATGCATACCAATATCTTTATTGACAATAACAGTACTATTTGCATAAATAAAAATACTGTTTTTCATTCAAAAACAAAGCATATAGAGATCAGACATCATTTTATTAGAGATTTCAATGAAAAGAAATTGATTCAAATGGTCAAAATACATACTGACAAGAATGTTACAGATTTGCTTACAAAAGCTTTTGATATAAGTAGATTTCAATATTTGATTGTTAGTATTGGAATGATGAATCTTTAAAGTCTTTTATCTCTTTATGTTTTTGTAAAGTTTTGTATGAATTAGTATTGTTATTCATGTCATTAAAAGTTTCTACTACTAAGTATAATTAGTACTGCTAGTTATACTTAATACTGCTGAGTTAATACTGTTAGTTATACTTAATACTGCTAGGTATAATTAATACTGTGATAATTGTGAAAATTTCTATGGCTTGTGTTTTCTTGGTTTTTGGACTAACATTTTGTAGGAAAAGCAAAGAAAAGTGTTAAATTGATGATGGAAAAGCTGTTTAGAATGGAAATGGAGTTAATGCTGATGATTCAAAGTTAATGCTGCTAGGAATAACTTACTACTGCTGGGTGAAAAGGGTTTCAATTGATCCTTTAATCAATTTCACTCTTTCAGATACTCTCTAACTACAAACCATACCTCAATTTTATCATCCATTATCAAAACCCAACACAAATGGCGAATCTAAAGTTTGTGAATACTCATAACATGGTCGTATTTTTGTCTAAACCCAAAGAGAGTGATGGGTTTGAACAAATTATGGATTTTTTGAATGCACACCCTATAAAGTATGCAGTAACCGTTAATACCACAATATATATTTCTTGTATCGAACAGTTTTGGTTTACTGTCAAGGCCAAAACTATCAATGGGCAAGTATAGTTGCATGCCCTAGTAGATGGAAAGAAGATAATCATCACTGAATTAACTGTTAGAAAAGATTTTCAACTAGAAGATGCAGAAGGTATTGGTTGTCTACCAAATTATACCATCTTTAAACAACTTACACTGATGGGGTATCAGAAAGTTTCACAAAAACTAACTTTCTATAGGCCATTCTTTTCCTCACAATGGAAATTTCTGATTCATACTATTCTACGATGTCTATGTTCAAAGACTACTGCATGGAATGAGTTTAGTAGTACTATGGCATCTGCAATTATCTGTTTGGCTACAAAATCAAAAGTTTAACTTTTCAAAATACATTTTTGAAAGTATGATTAGAAACTTGGATAATTTGTCTCTCAAAATTTTGATGTATCCAAGGTTTGTACAAGTGTTTTTGGAACAACAACTTGATGATCTGTCAAATCATAAGAGAATTTATATTGCACCCTCTCACATTAAAAAGATATTTGGAAATATGAGAAGGGTAGGCAAAGGTTTTTCTGGTAGAGTAACACCTTTATTTCAAACAATGGTGGTACAAAACCAATCAGAATTGGGTGAAGGTTCAACAAATCCAACTGATCCCCATCACACACCCACTTTTATTCAACCATCTCCTCAACCTCAAAAGACACAAAAACCTAGGAAGCCTAAAATAAAGGACACCCAGGTACCTCAGCCTAGTGATCCTAGTGAAAATGTTGTAGATAAGGCTTTCCATAAGGAGTTGGGTGACAGTTTGGTGAGGGCTGCCACTACTGCTTCTAGTTAAGAAGAAGAGCAGGATAGTGATAACATAACTAAGACCCGATCCAAGGCAACACCTAATAAATCTAGTTCCCTAGGAACTACTTCAGGTGGTGGTCCCAGGTGCCAAGAAACCATAGGGGATACTATTGCTCAAACTAGGTTTGAGAATGTATCTATACATTCCAACGATTCACTGCTCGCAAGAGGTAACACACTTCAAAGTGATGAGGATAGACTTAAACTTAATGAATTGATGGAACTATGTACCACTTTACAAACCAGGGTTCTTGATTTGGAGAAGATAAAGACCACTCAAGCTAATGAGATTGCTAGTTTGAAAAGGAGGGTTAAGAAGCTTAAAAAGAAAAATAGGTCAAGAACTCATAAGCTAAAGAGATTATACAAAGTTGGTTTGACAGCTAGGGTAGAATCCTTTGGAGATGAAGAAAGTTTGGGTGAGGATGCATCTAAACATGGAAGGATTAATGCTATTGATGCAGATGAAGAAATTACCCTAGTTTCAGTGTCAAGATGAGGACTGACAACAGAAAAATTTTGATGTGGATGTTTTAAATGGTGAAGAAGTGTTTGTTGCAAGGCAAAATGAAAATGTTGTTGAAGAATTTGTTAATGCTGCTCAAGTTAGTATTGCTCCAACAACTATTACAATAACTACTGAAGAAATTACTTTGGCTCAAGCACTTGAAGCATTAAAAACTTCAAAACCCAAGGTGAAAGGCATTGTTTTTCAAGAGCCAGGTAAATCTACAACAACAACAACAATTTCTTCACAACAATCACAAGAAAAGGGTAAAGGAATAATGATAGAAGAACCTGTGAAGCCTATGAAGAAGAAAGATCTAATCAGTCTTGATGAAGAAGTTGCTTTAAAGTTACAAGCTGAATTTGATGAAGAAGAAAGACTTGCAAGAGAGAAAGCTAAAAAAGAACAAGAAGCCAATATTGATGATGATCATCAATTGGCTGAAAGATTGCAAATATAAGAACAAGAAGAGTTGTCTGTTGAAAAAAAGGCTACATTATTTCAACAACTCTTAGAGAAAAGAAGAAAGCATTTTACAGCTAAAGAAGCAAAAGAGAAAAGAAACAAACCACCAACAAAAGCTCAACAGAGAAAGATAATGTATACTTACCTAAAGAACATGGAAGGATACAAGATCAATGATTTAAAGTTAAAAGATTTTGATTCTATTTAAGAGATGTTTGACAGAGCATTCAAGAGGGTAAATACATTTGAACACTTTAGAACAGAGTTGGTAGAGGGAAAATAAAAGAGAGCAGGAACAGAGCTGACACAAGAGATTATAAAGAAACAAAAAGTGGAAGATGACAAAAAAACAACAGAGCTTAAACAGTGTTTGGAAATCATTTTAGATGAAGAAGAGGTAACAATTGATGCTATACCTCTGGCTGTTAAGTCTCCAAGTATTGTTGACTGGAAGATTCATAAAGAAGGAAGAAAAAGCTATAATCAAATAATAAGAGCTGATGGAAAGTCTCAAATGTATATGACCTTTAGTCACATGCTTAAAAGTTTTGATAGTGAAGATTTAGAAACTTTGTACAAGTTGGTAAAAGCTAAATATAAGTCAACAAGACTAGTAGAAGACTTGGATTTGGTATTATGGAATGATTTGAAAACAATGTTTGAACCACATGTAGAAGATAATGTATGGAAGAATCAACAAGACTACAAAGTGTTGAGTTGGAAGTTGTATGACTCTTATGGAGTACATTTCTTGAGGATGCAACATGTGCAGATTTATATGTTGGTAAGAAGAAGTATCCTCTTACACTATCTACACTTACAATGATGTTGGAAAAGAAGCTTATGATTGACTATGAAAGTGAAATGGCTTATCAGCTTCTTAAATTCATTGAGAAATAGCTTAAGAAGTAAAGAAGTGTTTGGAAGCATCCTCCTGGTGTTGATGAATCTTTAAATAAAGAAACTTGATAATTTTAAAGAACAATATCAAGTTTAGGGGAGGATTGTTAGGATTAAAATTCTTCTTGATGTTGTTTGAATTACTGCTGCTCAAGTTTGTGTTAATACTGCTCAGCTGAAGTTAGTACTGCTCATAGAGCTGTCAAAGAAATAGCTAAGTGTTTACTACGTCACCAGTACACATTTATAGTACCGCTAGTACAATAGTTAGTACTACTGAGCGCGTACAAAGTTAAGACAACTCAGTAGAAGTTAATTCACATAAGTTTCGAATCTATTTTTCCAATAAATAAATCCATCACTTTCAAATAGTAGTGGTCTTTGCATAGATTGCCCTTCTAAATATTTTTCCGATTCCATAGATCGATTCAAGTTTTAAAATACAATTTATTTTAAAAATCTTGTTTAACGTGGCTCTTGATACCAATTATGGAAAACTAGAAGGGGGGTTGAATAGTTTACCACTTTTTAACTTAAGGTTTTAAAGTGTTTGTTAAAAATTCTAGATTCGAATTTATGTGAATTCAATACTTGCACAATATGAACGATATGCTTATCTACACAATTGATATGATAGTATGATGAAATAATGTAAGACAAGAGATAAGAGTAAGAACAATCAAACCACAACGCGAGGATTTATAGTGGTTCGGTAACGAAGCACCTCTTCGCCCTACTCCACTCCCCGAGCACCTAACTCGAGAGTTTTCTTCACTATGTCAACAAGCTCCCTTATGGCGGAGAAAACCGTACACAACGTTGCTTACACCAATTTACGACACAAAGCTAAATGTCGAGTTCTAATCTTAGCTAGAACCAATCTATCACAACACGACTTCACTACTTGTTCACAACTTCACAACTTCACAACTTCTTCACAACTTCACAACTTCTTCACAACTTCA